>APFE030747951.1:21298-32714 GCA_000404065.3 Pinus taeda | reverse complement strand
ATAATTGAGTAAAATATTCGCCATGCCTGGTGAGAGATTCGCCAAAAAATTATATATACATATCATATTATTGATAAAATCATCTTCCATTTTTCCTATATACCATGGAGATTCACCCATTTATTATACATGTAAATTTAGGGGGAGTTCTTAAAATTTTCCCTGCTTTCATTATTAAAAGCAAAATGAAAAGATTTATTTTTTTCATATTAGTTGCATCTTGGGTGTGTTCAGGTGACATTGAGTTTTGAGCCTTGAAATTGAAACACAATTCAAGATAAACTCTAAAATTCACCTAAATTAACGTAAGGAGCATTTAAAACTTAACGACACACATAAAGGTCTATGCTAGAGACGTTTTCCAGCGTCTTTAAACGTAAGAGTTGTCATTTCTTGTTAGAAGTAAATTCTAGGGGTGATATCCTATTCCACATACATAAGTGTATCGGGCCATTCTCCACGTACCTTTGGGTATATTGGATGGTGCTCCACACATGATAAGTATATCAGAATGCTCTATTCAAATGGTTATGTGTTAGACAACACTACTATGGATTGCGCTTCCACATTCCTTTGAGTATATTTTGGAATTTCCCACTAGGTTGCTATCCTGCCTTAGGTAACCAAGTCAACCGCCTTGTACACTATAATACAACAAACACAAGATTCGTGGAGATTGTATGCCCATACATAAATCCTTAGCTTACCAAGGTGGTATATTGCAGTTCACACTGACTTGGTAATCCTTATATGCCTAGTTCCCCCTTTGTTTTATTTTTTGTCTTTAATTTCTAAAATCAATTAATTGATCGTAGAACAACATCCTCACCTTGGAACAAATCCTTAGTATATCTTAAGTTGAGACTAATGACGACAGTCCCAAGTCTACCAATCAAGGAAACCCCACTGATGGGAATTTTGGTCCTTTTCATTCTTTTGGAAATATTGGTGCTCCTTATATGGAAACGTTTTCCCTTCTCAAATTTACCATTGCTTTTCCAATTTGGTTGTTTTCAACCCCTATGGATCTGAATGTCCAAAATTCTCCTCAACCAAGTTCTCCTCCACCTAAACAACATCAGCCTCAAGTTGATCCTAAATTTGACCCTTTTTCTTCTTCACCTATTGTTTCTTAACCCCTTTCTTCCTCCTCGCCTGGTGAAAGTCTTGATTATAGTAACCAGTGAGCTAAAAACATGAAGAAAAGGATGAAGAAGAAGAAACAAAATAAGTAGGCAGGAAACCAAGCAACAATTCCTACCATCGCAACTATTATGGATAAACTTTCCAATCAGCCCTGCAAAGTTAAATTCCTTGCAATTTATGTAAGGGTGACCACCTTCTTAGAGATTGTCTTGGTATTCAAAAGTCATTAGAAGTGTGTTCCACAACTCACATCATCCCTAGGCATCATCCCTTAGAGATCATGCTAGTGACAACCCTTCAACTAGTGATAGTAAGATCCACAAAAAGAATGGTAGATTTAAGTTTCCCTATAGGTTATGTGAATGGAATCATCCAATTCACCTTTTCCCTTAGATGGATGAAGCATCCAAAGTGTTGGAAAACCTTATTATTTCTCAATCGCAACTTTCGGTTGGCTACTAGGAGATTTCCCCTAATCCTCCACTAGTTGATGAAGTGATTGATCGGAATCCATATCTAGTCAATCCCACTCTCTATGAACGTGAATCCAATGAGTCTATTCCAGACCAACCATTGGTTGAGAAAGCGGTTGACCTGATTCCACCTTCATTTGGTCATACTTTTCCCATAGAGAGTGTGTCTCATACTGCCAAGTTATTCTCACTTCTTTAGATTCCAATGAACTGGGAAGAAATCCTCCCATTCCCATGGAACATGGAGGTAATCCTCTCATCCCCATAGCACAAGGGGGCAGTTCTCTCATTCCCATGGCACCCCCTCCAAGTAGTATGGTCACTTCCTTTGATTGGAGTCGACTGACAGGATATCATCTTCCTCTTTACGTGCCTTTCTAGATCATAGTATAGGCTTATAATGTGTTCGTACCTGGCATAGTCATAGAAGAAGGTGCATTTGTTAGTATTATTCTCAACTACTTGGAAAGCTTTCGGTTTTTCGTAGATTGTGCCCATTACCCAGAATTTGTTGGCTTTTAATGAAGGAACCATTGAACCATTAGGGGTCCTTCCTTAGATTCCAATTACTTTGGGAGGAAAGACTGTCTATATCAATGTGATGGTAATCCAAGGCCATTTGGATTTTAATTTACTCCTTGGGCGTGACTATGTTTATGACATGGGAGCTCTTCTCTCTTCACTCTTTCATGTGACATGTTTCATGACCATTGACGAGGTTTCATTCGTTGGTCCTCATTTGACTCCCAATAAACCAACTTCCCTAAATGGTATGTATATGCAAGTGGTATCTGCCTCATTGTAGATTAATTATGTGGCAATGCGTTCCATGTTTGTCTATTGATGATCTAGTATGTGATGTAGTGCATCATGTACTGTGGGCATTAGACTTGATCTTTCCATTCAATCCATTGATATGTATCCCTTCTAGAGTGTTGTCCTCCCATCTCATGAGAACCTCTTGGAAGCCATGCCCTCTTGGAGGTCATGATCAAGTTTCTTGGAGTAGAGTTACTTTTCTTGTGTCAAGCTCCTTAAAAAATGAAACAAGGTCCCATGAGCATAGTTATTTTCATGTGTCAAGCTTGTTAAAAAATGAAACAAATCCCCTTCCACTTTGAGCCTTTGATTAGATCTCGTAAATTCCCAGTTGAGTCTTTCACTTGATATCATAAATGAACCTTCATTCCATCCACCTATTAGTAACTAGTAGTCTACTTAGGTGAATGAAGTGAAGCTTAGGGGGACTTTCCCTATAATTTTGTTAATATCATGTGGGCATGAAAACTTATATCCAGCATAGTTTCATTTTGTTTCAAGCTTGTGCAAAAATGAAACTAGTCTCAAGCATAGTTTCTCCTTGTTTCAAGCTTGTGTAAAAATGAAACTACTTTCAATTACTCTCAAGCATAGTTTTCCTCTGTTTGAATCCTATGTAAAAATGAAACCAATCTCAAGCACAGTTTCCCATGTTTCAAGCTTGTGTAAAAATGAAACCATTTTCATCCTACATCTCATGATTGCAATTTTTATTAGCTTGATTATGTCAGATGAGCCTTGGCTTTTTCACTCTGTCATCACCATCTGCTTGGCTGATCATACACTTTCACTTGGCTTTTATCCTTACCTGAGGAAAAACTGTGATGAGTGGTCTTATTAGCATGCATCTTAACCTATACGTGTTTTAAGAAGTTACATCATGATCGGGAACAATTGTTACCCTTTATACCACTCGATCTTCCAAGAGGAGTCCTCTTTCAGCTCTTTTCAAACTCCCTAAAACATGAAAATATTGTCGAGCACTTGTATTTTTGAACTCTTAAGTAAATGAAAATATGTCTACTCAGCATAAATTTAACCCTTTTCTAGACTGAGATAAAATATTTATGAAAAAGGAATACCTTAGTTGAACATGGCTAAGAGGTTGTCCTGAGTATCATTTTCTACCTTTTCCAACTCAAGAGACTATTTACAAAATTGAACCTTTGGAGTTTTCTTTTTCACCTAATTTTCAAACTCTATAAACATGGAAAAGGAGTCTATTTAGACTCATAAAAACATCAAACATTGATGGAATCGTTGAACATGATGGGATCGAGCCACTCCTTCTCAGGGTTTGTTAGAAATACTCAGAGGGATTCATCTAAAGGATGAACCTATAGATCAAGTATATGTTATCCTCCTCAAGCTTGTTAAAAAATAAAGGGGTACTGACCATAAATGGTTGGGTAAATTGGGAAAACAAGGTACTCTATCTATTAATGGTAGCGAGTCACTCTTGAACATGACACTCTTCCACTTCATCTTTGTGGTTGTTGGGTTAGGAAATTTTCTTATCTTTTTGGTTCATCACACCATATCAAAGCGACTGATTTTGGTTTTGGGTCAATATTTCCAACTCCATTTAGTGTCGCCGATATTCTCAAGAGTATTAATTTAGTTGATATCTA
Source organism: Pinus taeda (assembly GCA_000404065.3). Taxonomy (NCBI): domain Eukaryota; kingdom Viridiplantae; phylum Streptophyta; class Pinopsida; order Pinales; family Pinaceae; genus Pinus; species Pinus taeda. The sequence continues at coordinate 28,645 of APFE030747951.1, read as the reverse complement.
CTACGATACTCTTAAGCCTTCCTTCCATGTATGTTGTTCCTGAACCAGTTCCACGTCAACATCATTCTATCTCAGATTTGCATGATACACATTTCGTGTCATTGATGAGGGATACATCAAGACCCTCCTACTACAGGTCGCTTTGTGTCAACATCAACTCTTTATCCAGGAAGTTGACTTATAAACTCCCTTTGGTACCTTGGGGTTCACATACATCAGTGGCAAGTTTCCTCGCTCATGACAACAAGATTTCATCATTGGCCTTAGACCGAAATATTCTATGTGGTGTTCGACTTCAACTCATCTATTCACACCATACAGATTGTATTGCAGTACCTTGAGAGCCATTAACATCATTGGTGGTTTCCCTCACATATGTTAACAACTTACATCATTGGTCGGTAATCAGATGGTGTGTACCATGTTCGACTCTAGCTCATTTATTTGCATGGTTAGACTCATACATTACATGATTGAGTGAACGAGATAGAAGACCCAAAATCTAGTTCCATCCATCTGAGCTATGATTTCAAGATTAATGCAAGATTACAAAGCATGATGGATATGATCATATAGACAATCGTCCAATCATGAGTCCACACTTTTTCATTAGTGGATGTGACTTTTTTATCATTGTACATGTAATTTTAGGTTATGTGTTGAGCATGGGTATGCCTCCCCCAGCAAAGATATCATGATGAAAATGTATTGTAACAGATAATGATCTCAACTAGTTGTTCTTGATCCGAACTTGTCACAAGGTAAATCACTTAAGTCCTCAGCCATCGTTTCCAAATTCATGCTTTAGGGGGAAATATGTTATAGGCCATTTTGTCACATGTGGTTAATAGGCCTGCAAATTGGATTAATCATCATTCCTGAACATGTTTTCAACATCCCTACACAAATCCCTAAACATGAACGTTCTAAAAATTCTTAGTTTTTGGGTCTCACTGCTCAAAATTAGTGTTTTAATCCCTAACGTACCCTGCCCCTTTAGCCACATGCGTTCAATGTTGGTTGCTCCTTTCTGCACCAACATTGGTTAACACTAGTTGCTCCTTGTTAGGGGTGTGTTGATTCTAGAAATTCAAGAAAATTAAAAATATTTCTGAAGCTTCCTCTTCTAGAAGCTCCCAAGGGTTGTTTTAACCATTTACTATGGATAAGAAGCTCAAGTCCTATCTGATCCTACCTTGGAGACTTCACTTCTTATCCATTGAGTTCATCCTCCCATCATAAGTGGATCTCAAACTCATTAAGGTAAATCCTAAACTACCATCTCTCTCCTATAAATTTACTGCCATCCATAACATCAGGGTTGGATTTTCAAGACTAAGCATGCCCTCATGTTGCTACCTTGAATATAAGAGAGTGATCATCTTCATGAATTAGGGTGACATTAAGGTGTGCTTTGTGACAAGGAAGGACAAGTCAACTTGTGGATATCTCTACAAGGTCAGCTACTATTCTTGGTTTTAAACTCTCTCCTATTTCTATTAATACAAGAGTATAGTGTTTTCCTATATGTGTTAAGTTACATTTATATCCATGTATTGAAATGCTTCATTGATCCATTGGATGTAATTGAATTATTCTATGTAAATGTTGTGGATCTTTGGCTTATTTTGGTTATATGTGCGGGTTCTAATTATAGGGTTCGGAGCTATGATTGGAGCTTACAAGTAGGGAGGAAAGTAAATTTTGTGATGGATTCCAAGTAATCCTCTTTCCCATTCTTCAATTTATCTATGTGAAACTCTATATTCTTTTCTTTTTGTTGTTATAGACCAGTCCACTAGGTCTAGGGAAGATACTTTTATCCGCAATCATAAATTTTGCTTAACATTTATATGACATGAGTGATAGGGAAAATCGTGACACTAACGTAATCACATAGAAATTCTCATTCCATGAAGCACCAACTATTGTATATGCTTCTCAAAGGAAGTCTACTGGCTGAAAAATGCGCTGAGAAACCAACTCAACCAACTTTAGGTCCAAGATGGCCCTCAAACCAGAGGGGGCTCCCTCAAGTGTTATGAAGCTTTAATGTTGTTCACTATCACTGAAAAATGGCATATGAAGCACAGTGGTTGGATCTAGGGGTTATTTTATAGGTGGTTGTTGATGAGTAAAAAATATCTCCTTAACAAATAAAAACCTCCCTTACAGAGGCCTTATCAAAGTGTCATTGTTCAACTATGAAAGAGTAACATAACTTGAAAGAATTTGATAGAAGATTGGAAAAGAAATTAGAAAAATAAATATCCTCCTTGAATTATAGCTAATAATCTAACAACAGCAGAAGCGTATATAAGAATCTCTATAGCTAACAAAAATACATCTAAGAATTGATATAGAAGCAACAATCTACTAATGCAGAGGGATCATCTTGACACACTATCACCTTGATCTACTCAGTAATGAACATAAATTTGCGGTGGGCTTCCAAAGAGATTGAAACTCAACCTAGCCTTGACCAATGTCCTATACAACCTAAAATATATGTCGAAACACAATATGAATACATTGGTAAGCACTGACATAGTAAATGTAGAAATTCCTTATAGATTCAAACTACTTATGTAATTTTCTAAAATAAAATACTTGAATATACTCTACTCATCAGCAGAAACAATTAATCATTCGAGAAATCATGAAGCATACAAGAGAAAGAATTCAATCAACACATTACACAATGATTTCCTGGGGAAATCCACCGCTAAAAACCCCTGCTATCTGTATATTGCATTAGTCAGAAAGTATGAGAAGATTACAATGCTTTTCTCAAGCACAAGCAACCTCAACACTATCTCTATCTGTCTCATAGCTTCCTAGACAAGCCTAGGCAAATACTTAACCAAATTTTGGCTTGCCCAAGTCTCTCTTTTCTTGTGTTGTTTCATTGGGAATTAGCCCCCTATTAATTATGGAAATTCCTCAATATGAATTGCGCAATCCTCACAGGCCTTCCTCTGATTACATGCACCACCTATACAATTTGGATGATTATACAACTAATAGTACACTACCATTGAACTCCAATTTCGACAGGTTAACTCTCATATTTGACATGAATGAGTTATTTATGAGTGAATCATCAGTTAATTGGTTGAACACAAGAAACGGTACCCCACTTTCTGAGCTCCTACTAGTTCCTCCATCAGTTGTGGAACTAGTTTAACTGAATTTAACTCAATGAAACTGAATTAATTAATTACAACTCAAAATAAACTCAATCAAGGCTCCTATAAAGCAGGAGACACTCTACATGACTCAAGTTAGACCCTCAACTCAAATTAACTAAGCCAACTAAGTCAAATTAACTTAGCTAACTCGTACAAGTTGTCTTGTGATGTGGAATTACAATTTAAATCAAGCACAGAATTAAATTAGGATTTTCTTGTTGCATTTTCAACACTCCCTCTCAACAAGAAAGGGATTATCAGATACCCCAATCCTTCCTCTATGGATCTCAAATTTTCCTCTTGAAAGTTCCTTAGTCAAGATGTCTACATCTTGTTCCTCTATAGGAATGTACTCCAACAACATGATTCTCCTCTGCACACAATCTCGTAGATGGTGATATCAGATGTCAGTATGCTTGGACCAATCATGAAAAAGTAGATTCTTAAAGAGTTTGATACAACTCTGATTGTCATAATAAATCACTGTAGGATTCATCTTTTGACCAAATAACCCAAAAAATATCTTCCTCATCCATATAGCCTCACAAGTTGCTTTACTAGCAGCAATGTACTCTACTTCTCCTAAACTAAGTGCAAATGATCTCTAATTCCTATTGTACCAAGAAACTATTGTTGATCCAATATTGAAGATTCCCCCTGATGTGCTCTTCTTGTCGAATGGACTCCCTGCCCAATTGGCATCTATGAAGCATTGAATCTTCACTCCCTTTGTCCGCCTGTACCAAATACCAAACTGAGTGGTGCCTCTAAGGTATCTCAACACATGTTTAGCGTCCTTCCAATAGAGTTTGGTTGGATTAACCATTGCTTGACTAAGTTGGTTAACTGCAAAACATATGTCTGGTCATGTATTCACTAAATACATAAGTAAACCCACAAGCTTCTTGTAAATAGTAGCCTCCAATACTTCACCTAAAGAAGCATCTTCCTTCGTCCAATTCCTTGCTAAAGGAGTCCCCACAAGTTTGTTGCTCTCCATGTGGAACTTCCTAAGTATCTCGTTAGCATAATTTTCCTGAGAGACAAACAGTTCCTTATCTCCTTTCCATACTTCCATACCAAGGAAATAATGCATGAGCCCCAAGTCCTTCATTTTGAATTCTCTTACAAGATTCTCTTTGCAAGATTTGACCAGCTTCTCATCACCTGTTAGAATTAAATCATCGGCATATAATACCATAATCAATAATTTACCTTCAACCACAATATGGTAATGGTTTACATCTTCTTCACTTTTGGTGAAGCCCAACCTGGTGAAATAGTTTTCAATCCTTGTGTAACAAGCATCAGGTACTTGTTTCAATCCATACAGCACTCACTTGTGTCTGCACACATGCAACTCTCTGTTAAAGGTCTCAAATCCTTCTATTTGCTCAATGTACACCTCTTTCTCAATCACTCCATTGAGGAATGTTGTCTTCACATCCATCTGATCTATCTTCCATCCCATCTACACTGAAAGTGCTAGAATAGATTTGATTGAAGAGTACCTTGCTACTGGAGCAAAGGTCTCCTCATAATCAATTCCCTCCACCTAGTAGAAGCCTCTGGCCACAAATCTAGCCTTATGTTTCTTGACACTCCCATATGTTGCTTGCTTTACCTTGTAAGGCCATATGGAGCTCATCACTGACTTGTCTATTGGTCATGGGACCAATTACCAAGCATTGTTTCTGATAATGGATTTATACTCCTCTACCATGGCATAAACCTAGACTGGTTGTTGCAATGCTTCCTTGAATGAGGATGGCTCAATCTCTACACTCTCGCTCATCAGATCCATGTATCCAGTGTACCGATATGGTGACCTACTTTCCCTACACTGTGATGTGGGTGTTCCCACATTCTCTCTAGCATCATGCATCAATCTATCAGCTTCTTTGGTGCACTTCTTTCCATCTCTGGAAGTCTTTGCATTCATGGATGCTTCCACTCTCTACTCCTCTACATGTGGTTGCTCCACATCATCCTGAGGTTCTTCCTTTGGCACTAAAGTCTCCTTATCTACATGTAATTGAATCTCCCTCTCAAGGGGACATCTCATGGCCTTCTCTTCATCAAACTTCACATCTCTATGAACCAATGTCGTCCTGTGAGATGGAAGGTGCACCTAATTAACATGACAGTAAATTGATGAACCAAAGATCCTGAAGTGTGTCACATCTAGTTTCTTCCCTGAAACAACTTCTTCTGGTGTACTCATCCTGTGAATCTGATGAGGAATCTTGTTCTGCACATATATAGTTGTGTTGAATGCTTCATCCCACAAGTGCAACGGTTGGACCTGATCATGTGACATCACCAGTGCAACTCCCACAATACTTTTTTTCTTCCTTTCAGCCACCCCATTCTATTGTGGGTTATGGGATGCTATTAACTCCTCTCGAATGCCTTTTGATGCAAAAAAGTTCTTGAATTCATTCGACACATATTCTCCACTGTTATCACTCTTGAGAGCCTTCACTTTCCTTCTAGTGTATTTCTCAACAAGTGCTTTAAATTCAAAAAATTTAGAGAGTGTATGATCTTTCTTCTGCATGAAAAAAATCCAGATCTTACCTGAGAAATCAACTACAGATATTGCATAATACATGTGCTTAGCCATGGAGCCTGTCGAGAACGATCCATACACATCTGTGTGAACTCTTTCAAAGATTGCTTGTGCTCGATTGTACTTATCATGAAAGGTGGCTTTGGTGTACTTCCCCAATGTACACTATTTTCATGTATCTCTATGCTCTAGTGCACCCTTGGGAAGTCCTGTAGAAATTTATTGCATGATCTTCAAGGTTCCATGGTGAAAGTGGCCCAATCTTCTATGCCATAATTCACTAATGTCTCGGCTCTGCACCTTCTCTGCTTTTGTGCTCAATGTTGCACAATCTTTTACATCCAATTTGTAGAGGTTCTTCACGCAAACCCCGATCCACTTCACTTTTCTTGTGGCTATGTGATGGAGGAAAGCCTTTCCTTTGCTAAATATCACATCATAGCCATGGACGTCCAACGTAGCAGCTGAAACTAATTTCTTCTTCAGACCCAGAACATACATGACATCTTTTAATGTGAAAGGAGAACCAAACTCCCTCTGAAAAGTAACAATACTGATGTCAATCGCACTATACCTTCCATAATATCCCATTTTGATGTGCATCTTGTTGTAAAAAGTAACTATGTTCGGTCTTCAATATGTACTTGAGTCATTATGTAATGTACTTGTCAAAAGAATAAATTTTTTTATTAATAATAATAATAATATTGTGACTTATTAAAGCATGGGTTTCATGCTTGGGTCACCATGTTTTAGGTCAAAGTCCCCATTGAGGACTTCTAGGATTTATTCTGGGTCTATAGAATTATTGTACATTTAAAGAGGCCCTTCTTGGGCTTTTGAATCATGTAAAAAGGTTAAGTATTGAGTCAAATATGATTTATGTAACCTCCATGCCATGTCACCCTAAGAGAAGATCAAATTAGCCTTGTTATTGGGAAATATAGTGTCCATGCAGAGCTGCTAGTCCCACTAAGACGAGTAGCTATCTTAGAAACAAACAAACTAAATTTACTTTCGTTTTCCTTTATGAGAAGTAGATAGGAGAAGAGCGAAGAGTACCAACCTCAATCTTTTGCTTGGTTCCTTGCTTGTTCCTTCTCCCCTTTGACAGATCTTTGCCGCTCCTTCCTTGGTTATCCCACTTCAAAGAGTACCTGTAAATTCAAAGCAGTATAATACCTTCAAAGTGCAGATATCTACAATCATAAACAATATAGGACTAGATATATATTGACCACACAAATGCATATATTATCAGACATACAAGAATGTGAAGGAAAACTCGAATAACTTTATTGATATAAAGATTAGAAAAGAGGATTACAACCCATTGATCTGACCCAGATTCATCCTCTCAGCATGAAAACCCTTCTTCACCTCATGAAAAGCTTAGATCACCCAACACTATGATGTTCCACCAAGAAACCAACAGCACTTCCTTACAAGATACAAGATTTCAGCCCCTGGATCTCTAGCATGAGGGATCCATATATAGATGATTGTAGGGGGGTGAGTCAGCTTCTGGGATTTTGATTAGTGTCTTCTCTCTGATAGTTCTTTGTTCCACTTGGAGATTCATGA
>APFE030747951.1:0-14877 GCA_000404065.3 Pinus taeda | reverse complement strand
GAATTGAAAACTGCTTTCGACACTTGAAAAACTATTAATTCAAATCAAATACAAGAGTAACAGTGTAATCGACCATCAAGAACAGTAGGATTCTTTTCTTTGACTGAAAACGACACTGCAACACTTCCAAATCAAAAGGCAACAGTTTGATTACGCTACTTCTTTGTAGAGGAGAACTGTAAATGGCGAACAATACATAAAAACATTTACAGTTATTTGTACAATGGAGGCTGAATCATGAAAAGGAAGGGAGTTTCCATAGTGGTATACTGATCACAGACAACAAAACTCCTGAATAAAGATGAAGAGAGTGAACAAAAAAACAAAATCTTGAAGCAGAAACAGTGTTATTTGATCATCGCACCTGTAACACAGGGAAAGATCGATGCATCCCACCTACTGCACATGGGAGGTGCGATGCATCCAGATTCCCAAGAGGAGAAGATACGATGGTCCAGGGACAAGACTTCAACTTGGTTCTTGTCACAGTTTGTAGCTTAGTTTATGGATTTAGGCCAAGCTAATGGTAGTCAATAAATGCAAATCACAGGGGCTAATCTAATGAGGCTACTTGAGCCACCACCAGGGCAATTAGGATGTTTGCAAATCAATTTTTCAATTTATAAACAAAACCCGAAGATAGAATGAAGCGGCATTGATCTACTTTGCACTTGCATAGAAAATGCAATTCGAAGGCTAGCTCACTTGACTTCAGGTTCCATCTGTCGTTTATAAAGCAAACAAATATGGACAAGCAAACAAGTTATTTGCTCCCCAGCGGAGTTGCCATTTTGTTATCGAGAAATCTAGTGTCCATGCAGAGCTGTTAGTCCCACTAAGATGGCTAGCTATCTTAGAAACAAACCAACTAAAGTTACTTTCGTTTTCCTTTATGAGAAGTAGATAGGAGAAGAGCGAAGAGTACCAACCTCAATCTTTCGCTTGGTTCCTTGCTTGTTCCTTCTCCCCTTTGACAGATATTTGCCGCTCCTTCCTTGGTTATCCCACTTCAAAGAGTACCTGTAAAGTCAAAGCAGCATAATACCTTCAAAGTGTAGAGATCTAGAATCATAAACAATATAGGACCAGATATATATTGACCACACAAATGCATATATTATCAGACATACAAGAATGTGGAGGAAAACTTGAATAGCTTTATTGATATAAAGATTAGAAGAGAGGATTACAACCCATTGATCTGACCCAGAGTCATCCTCTCAGCATGAAAGCCCTTCTTCACCTCATGAAAAGCTTAGATCACCCAACACTATGATGTTCCACCAGGAAACCAACAACACTTCCTTACAAGATACAAGATTCTAGCCCCTTGATCTCTGGGATGAGGGATCCATATATAGATCATTGCAGGGGGGTGAGTCAGCTTCTGAGATTTTGATTAGTGTCTTCTCTCTAATAGTTCTTTGTTCCACTTGGAGATTCATGATCTCTTACTCATCCTTGGGCGAATTTAGAGAGGCAAGTGTCACAGGAGAAGTTTCTGGAAGATTCCATCATCATCCACCTTGCAAACTGTCTCTGCCATTTGTCTACTCTCGCCCATCGCACCCTACAAAAAGGCTTTTCAGTATGCATCGCACTTTTTGCATGTGGTAGGTGAGATGCATCACACCCTTTGCACTGAGCAGTCTGTATGGTCTAGTTTTGACCATTTCTAAGCAGTTTTCTGTGGAGAACTTCTGGGAGATGATGTAATCAATTAACCTTGTTCCTTTAGGGTATGAAACAACACTTTTAGGGTCCAGAAGCCCTTGGTTTATGGACATATATGATTGGGGTTGTAGTGCCCAAATATGTCTATAACAAGCCTAAGGACCCATTCTACCCCACAATAAGCCTATAAAAGGAAGGACTACGAATTAATTTGGAGCATCACTTCTCATCTTCTCATACACTAGGAAAAAGCGTGAAAACCTTGTTGTTGGGCAGAAGTGCGAATTGGATAGCTGGGAAAGTATGTTGTCGGGAAGCTGAAGTGAATGCGAGTTTGGGGGAGTCCAAGGAAAAGAGAAAAATCAAAATTTTGGTGGTGGTATCACTAAGTTTCGTGCTCTGGATCGGGAGAACGAATTCTTCCAAGTTGGACTACTTTCGGAAATTGTTGGCTACTGCAAGTTGCTGCATAGTCGAAGTTGTTGGGAAGAGTTCAATCTTCTGGAGGTTGTCTTGGTGTGGAGGGAAGGTTTGGTCAAAATCTAGGGTGAAGAGTCTCAAAAAATACTATTGAAAGGAAGAATTATTTTTACTGGGTTTTCCCCTCGAGGGGGGTTTTTCCCTGGCATGTGTCTACATCTTGTGTTCATTGTTTTTATGTGTTGTTGCTTTTGGTAATTGCTTGATTAACTAAAGGAAGAAGATATAAAGAATTGTAATAATAAAAAGCATCACAAGTCATTATCAAGATCAAGAAAATATTTACTTCCTTTCTGATTTTCCAACACATCTGGAGGTCCTTCTCTTGCAAGTCACTGAAAAATTATTTGTTCCCCATCATATGGAATGAGGCTCCACTATCTAGATACCACACACTATCCATCATTGATGTCACCATGCATGCAATGAGGGTGAAATCCAACTCGAATTGTGAAGCAGGAGCTTCACCTGTCACTCCTCATGAGGGCTTCTTTCTGGCCTTCTTGTGCGAACACTCCATGGCATAGTGTCCCAACTCATGATAGTGAAAACATTTAATCTTCGACAAGTCCTTCTTTCCACCCTGACTATAATCTCCTTTGGATTGGAATTTCTTTCCTTTCCCTTTCTTCGCCTTCCCAGCTAAGGCACATTTCTACTCATCATAATGCTTGGATGAGGTTCCATCTCTGTTGCTCTACCTTATCTCTTCTTACACCAAGTCGGACCACAAACGCTCCCACTTTGGTAGATGCTCCCTCCTATTTACCGAATCCTGGTAGTTGTGCTAATTCTTGGGAAGGCCTAGAAGTGTTAGGCTGACTAGATCATCTCCAACAACAGTAATATGGACACTCCTAAGCTCATCCTGACATTGGGTGAACCTACTCAAGTATTGTTGTATTCTGTTGCCCTTCTCCATCTTGATCTTTTGAAGCTTATCCTTCAGTGTCAGCTTCCTGTGGTCACTTTTGTTCTAAAACAAGTCGATCAAAGCTTGTGAAATTTCATATGGTGTATCCATCTCGTCGAGGTTTGAGACAATATGATCTCAAACTCCTAGTATGATCCTTCTTTCCTTTGCAACACATTTCTTCCACTCTGCCAGACCTTGGGAATCTGTTGTTGGAGGCTTAGGAGTATCTTTGTCTATGAACTCCTTCAATATGTTGTCTTCCAACACTGCCTCCATCATGTCCTTCCAAGAAATATAGTTTGAAATACCCTCAAGGGCATATTTGAGTCTCAATTCGTAGAACGACATCCCGCTGGCTTTGAAGAACGATCCTGCAAATTTGATTTCACATGCAAAGAAAAAGTCATATTCTCCTCTTCTAGTGTGATTTCAGCTCTGATACCATGTATAAATTCCTTGTAGATTTAAACTACTTTTGTAATTTTCTAAAGAAAAAGACTTGAATCTACTCTACTCATCAGCAGAAATAATTAATCAATTGAGAAATCGCAAAGCATACAAGAGAAAGAATTCAATCAACACATTACACAATGATTTCTTGGGGAAAGCCACATCTAAAATCCCCTGTTATTTGTATATTGCATTAGTCATAAAATATGAGAATATTACAATGCTTTGCCTTAGCCCAAGCAACCTTTGCACTATCTTTATCTGTGCCACAACTTCTTAGACAAACCTAAGCCAATACTTAAACCAAATTTTGGTTTTCCCAAGTCCCTATTTCCTTGTGTTGTTTCCTTGAGAATTAGCCTCCTATTAATTAGGGAAATTCCTCAATATGAATTGTGCAATCCTCATAGGTCTTCCTACATGCACCAGATGTACAATTTGGATGATTATACAACTGATAGTACACTACCCTTCAACTCCAATCTCAACTGGGAAACTCTCAGATCTGACATGCATGAGTTATTTATGAGTGAATCATCAATTAATTGGTTGAACACATAAAGAAACACCCCACTCTCTGACCTCCTATTAGTTCCTCCATGAGTTGGAACTAGTTTAGCTAGATTTAACTCAGTTAAATTGAATTAATTAATTACAACTAAAAATAAACTCAACCAAAGCTCCTATAAATTAGGAAACACTGTACATGAATCAAGTTATACCTAACTAAGCCAACTAAGTCAAACTAACTTAGTTAACTCTTACAAGTTGTCTTGTGATGTGGAATTATAGTTTTATTCCTAACTTAATTCAAAGACAAAATTAAACCAAGATTTGGAAAACCAAAATCCTTTTATTAAAAAAACTCTGAAATATTCCAGCTTTACAAAAATTGCAATTGTTTTTGGGCTCAAAATCCAACCCTTTTACAAACAATATATAGAAAATTAAAAATTTTACATTCTAAATGAAATAATGTATAGAAAATTAACATGTTCAACTGTTTCTAATTTCTAGGAAACAAAAACTAATAAATCATAAAAATAGATTAAATCTAAACATAATTTCAAGGTGTCTCACATTGTTGGAACGTTGGATTTGTCCTTGTCCAAAATAGTGAATGCAATCTCTTTCCAATTCCTTCAAAAATGGAGCTGCTATTTTCATTTTCCACCTATCCCTTCACTTTAATCCACATGATCTCTTGTTCTTCCACTTATCCTCGAACTCTGAATAGACTTCAAAAATGGAGCTGCTATTTTCATTTTCCACCTATCCTTTTACTTTAATCCACACGATCTCTTGTTCTTGCACTGATCCTCGAACTCTGAATAGACCACTAACGGTTGGGTTCTCTGCTTGAAATATGGAAGCAATCTTTTAACTGTTGATTTTGTGGCTGGAAAATTGAATTTGACATGGAGCCTTAACTATCTGCATGGGAAGTTGGGAATAATCTTTGACCTGCTGGATTGTGCCAGTTGTCTCTAACTGACACCTGGATCCCTATGTTGATCTAGGAATGTAATCATTTTTCTCTAATCTAGAATTACAAATTTAGACTGCCACTTATGTGAGAATTTTTGCCACCAGTGCATAAATTTTCTCTTGAAATCTTCTTCGAATCCTGCCAGCAAAATTCGGTCTCTGATCCATAATCTGTTATTTTGATTGGCCACTTTCTGCCTTTGCAACAGTTACAATGTGTCCTCTGCCTCAATATAAAATATCTCGATAAGTCACATTTGTTATAAAGTTGGAATTGTTTCTGCTACTGTAGAAATTAGACCACTAATTTATTATGCCTTTAACCTCATGGTTTGGAGAAGCAAACATTCTATATGTTGCCTTTACCCTCTCCTCTAATATATTTTCATGCTAATTCTTTTTATTCATTTTATAGTTAGCTTTGGCCCTGTAGCTCTGCGCAATAGCCATTGTTTCTTTAATTTAAACTATAACATAAGCATGTTTTTGGTCTTCAATCTGTGACTTTCTTCATCCTAACCAAAGACAAGATATCGCACCTTCTAGCTCATAAATGTATTGGGTATTGGTTGAGAGACTCCATACTTGGAGAAGTTTCACATTGATAAAGAAATTTTTGAAGCAATTTAATACTTCACAATATGAATGTTTCTACAGCTTTTGTAATCCCATCGGCCCTTCTTCTCATTTTAATTTTATAACTTGCCGGATTTTTTAATGTAATTGGATAACAACCTCAATGCTTTTCCCAGAAAGAAACACCTGCAAAAATCAACTAGGAATTTACCATAAAAATCTACGTTACAAGCACCAGGAATTTTTTGGAATATATGGAATTATTTAACGACAATATCATACAAGTATGACATTGATTTTTGTTGTCGAATCTAAGTTAAATGCTTTGCAGAATTATGATCCTGAAAAGATATCCAAACCTTTAACCTGTAAATAGAGTCACACCAGCATTCAATGGCCACATCTGGCGGAATCAAAATTAGATATGTGATTTCCTCTAATCTCTCACAAAATAGATCTTAAGCTTGGAAAATGTGACTTCCAGGTGACTTTAACTGTCAAATTGTGTATTCTTTCTTTTTGTCTTTCAAAACCACAATATACTGGTGGTAATATTTTCTATTCCAACCTTCAAATTGAAAACTAGAAGCCAATATAAATTTGAAAAGAATATGGCGTTGTGAATCATTTCGCTTATGAGCTTCTAAAATCAATACGGCTTCAATAACAACGTTAAGTTTAAGAATTTTTGTTTTGTAGTTTCATAATATTATTCTTCACCTCTCTTCAAATGGGGAAGTGACATTTTGCTCACACTATAACAAAAGAGTGTGACGAGATAGAATAAGGTCTAATTCAGATCAATGACAATTATACAACAATTGCACAGGCAATATTGTATCCATATTGAAGAACAAACACATTAAAATCCTTATTAAGCAACCTCATCGTTTCATTATCCAGTGACTTCTTCTATAAACCACTGCTGCTCCTCTTCACATCGATCAATGACAATTATACAACAATTGCACAGGCAATATTGTATCCATATTGAAGAACAAACACATTAAAATCCTTATTAAGCAACCTCATCGTTTCATTATCCAGTGACTTCTTCTATAAAACACTGCTGCAAGGCTTTGTATTTCCATTTTGTTGCTCCTCTTCACATCCATTAATTGTATATTATGTCTGGCTGTCATGTGAGAGAAAACATGAAAAGAAAAAACTCTATTTCACTTTACATGAAATGCCCCTGCCAAACTCGAATTCAAATTCTGCAATTCAAAATATAGGTGTTGACTTGTTCTTTTCGTAACCAATACACAAGCAGTGTTTCCTGTAAGCCTCCTTGATGCGATCCTGGCGAAAACCCACATATTGCTCCATTCTTAACTCATATGATGCACCCAAATGTTAGAGAAATCAAATAAATTTAAAACCCCCAGAAAAACAGAGTGTTGAAACCACGAGCGGTTAGCAGGGGGGTCATGCTGGTAAGTCGTTTCAGACCGGGGGGTGCGCAATTCACCACAGAGCACCACGTTAGCAGAGGTAGTTTTGGGGAAATAACTAATCATGGACCCCCTTCTTCTATTAAAGCTCAAAAAGTCTGGGGTTCCACAATCAAATTACCACCATTGACTTTTTTTCAATGTTGGAGATTATGGCACCTGCCTTTATCTGTGTGTTTCACTGCTTTACTAGATTCTTATTATCGCCCTCAAGAGCCATGTATCGAGGTTCTTCATAGAAGATTAATATGGTTGCTTATTCCATCGACTTCGTTAACAAACAAGCGCTGCATGCGGCCAGTAGTCTTTGCCTAACTATATAATATTCTATTTGTTAAGGTTCATAACCATTTTATACATATGGTATTCATGGGAGGGTTAGAAGCCTAGCAAAAACCTTATTTCAAGATATCATGAACAACTCACTTTTATCTTCACATTAGGATAATTTCACACAAAGTTTGGGGTGAATTGAGAAATGTATGACCTATAAATTAAGGAAGAGAAAGTCAATTTAGGAATTAAGTTGAATGTCTTTGGTACAACGGAAGCAAAATTATTTTATTTCCTCAAGTCGTACCTGTACTGATTGAAAATAATATAGGGGATTAGTATGTTTAGGGACGAGGTAAAGAGTCAAAAGAGGCTATTTATGGAAACAAAAAAAAAAAAAGACTTGCAACAGATAATAATATCTAATAAAGAGCACATAAATTTCCTTCCTCCTCAACTTGGGGATATGAAGATAAAAACAATACTAATATAAAATAAGAAGAGTAATATTTGAATGTAAAACCATGGAAGTGACCCCAAAGCACCTGAGAGCTCCATGGTTGTAACCATATTGTTTAAACCCTAGAGGGTCATAGTCTAAAAATGATGACTGCAGCATAACACATGTGGACCAGGTGGCCAAAACTGACCTGCCCACCGGTGGATGAAGATGGCATGCAACAATCTTAACAAGGCTTTCAAACTAATATAAAATAGTAAAATCAAAGTGAACCGATATAGTAAGATTGTTTTCATGGTTTTAAAGTATTTTTCTTATTTTATGATATGGTAAGATTGTTTTGATAGTTTTAAAAAAATACCGTAATGTATTTTTCCTATTTTTAAAAACTCAAAGTGAACCGATATAGTAAGAAAACTTGTACTTATATATCTACCTCTATTGTCTATTTTACATCTTCAAGTATAATTTTTTGAGTCTTCTTGTTTCTTTTACCTCTTCAAGTTGGTCCACTTATAGGGGAAAGTTGCAGCTTCTTTCATAGTTGCTGCAAAGTCATAGTTTCTTTTATCGTTCTGGAAAGGGCAAGCTGTAGCTCCGTTCATCGTTGTGGCAGGGGAGGAAAGAAGTTACACTTGCTTTCATCATTGCGGTCCCACTTTAGACTAATTTATTTCAAATAAAGATTATCGAACGAAATCTTTCTCGAAACATTTATGAACAGTAAAATACAAGTAACTAATCCACGTAATTTCTCTAATCTGAAGAATCATAGTATCAAATAACAAATAAACCAGTAGGCTGAGTTCAATGGCCTCAAACCCTGTAAATACGGAATGCAATCAAATAAAGAAATACTTCAATAATCATTTTTTGTTATAGGCCTATGACAGTTCACCAAAATAGAGTAGAGTAAATGAGAAGGGCAAGATAGCCTCAAAACACCTGCAGTATAATAGGTCGAAAATCCTCCTAGCTTAAAAACAAGCCCCGCAAAAAAATTCACATTTATATACAGGTCGAGATTGCTTCTATGGAGCTAGAATACAGAACAGAGCGCCAACCATTTTTCCCAAAAAAAGGAAAACTAAATTTATATTTCCGAGGAAAGATCCGACGAGAGCAAACATATTAATTCAAGAGACAATGTTCCCACTGAGATTTATAATTCAGAGCCTGAGTAAGCTAGGCAACCATGATAAGCTAGGCAACCCTGGTCTCTTGAATACAGCTAAACAAATTCGAAGGGACTTGAAAAACTAGATATCATGAACTAAACAAGTAATTACACAGCGAAAGCTCAAAACTTGAAACACATTAACTATGCAAAGAAAAATTTACAGTGATAGTTCGAAAAGGAAAAACCATTATATGTACAATCAAATTATAATGAAAAGCTGGAATGGCAACTTAATAACTGAACTTGCGATTTTATCGTGAAAGTATGGAGTTGGAACTTCATATCTTGCAGCAAAATAATAACGCGTTCAACAAGGGTTTGAAACCCTTATCAAAGTAATCCTCATGGGGATTAATAAACAAAATCCATAATGAACCTGAGGAATTCTCTAGAAAGGAATGCCCGCAAACTATATTCTGCTCAAATAAATATAACTTATTACATTGCTGAAAGCTTGCCTTAGAAGGGCGAAGCTATTCTGCATGCCCAAAATATTTAACAGAGTATCAACATCATTACGACTGAATGCTTTAGAGCTAGGCAAAACCCTACTACGTGAACTCGGGAGGAGGAAAATCTATTCCGGAAACCGTAATCGAACCCATGAAAGCTCTGCCACCCATAGGCGACCAGAGAAAGAAAGACTTTAACACATACCCGAAGAAATAATTGTATCTAGAACACGAATCCATGATAGAGCTTCGGAAGAGGCGCCTTGCATTGCTACCTATAGCGCTAAGATGCCTCTGGATGAAGCTGAAATAGACCAAAGAAAAAGTATTACCTTAATGGCGGAATAAGGAAATAATAATACACAGAAAGAAAAGTTATCCGAGAAATGGTGAATACTTGTTAGAGCGGTGCAATGGGAGAAATTTGCAGTTGAAAAATAGTCAATACGCCACGCCTGAGTCACAGTAGCGTAGCGGATGGCATCTAGTGGTGAATCCATGGAGCAAATAAACCATCACAAGGCCAAACCCAACACTGTATCACCCAAACAGAAAACAATGAAACTCACCAATGAACTGTCGGAGCCTTAAAACTGCTGCCCGTCATGACATAGCCTGTCCACACACAACCAGTAAAACAATAATGAATTAAATTCATCACTCGCACGGGCATTGAATAACATTAGCATGAATGAATGAAAAAATTTACAGAGCTACGTTATACTGATAGTTGAACCGCGGCTTACTGGACTTAATCACACGACTTAATTATACTCGTCAATATTTAGTAGCGTTGGTCAAATAACTTACGAGAACGGCGTTGAATATCACAGCGGCGCGGGGGCTGGTGTACGTTGCAGGTATTCGGAAGGTGTTCTGCTCTATGCACTGCCTCCTCCTGCCCTTCTCTTCCACGGCCTTCGCGGCTGCGGCGGCGTTGATCAAGTGGTGCATCTTCCTGAGAATCAGAGTCCATGAAGAGATCCTCCGTGGTTGAATCAGAGGATTGAGATTGATCGAGTACTTGTTGTATGGCTTGGCATCGGCATTGTGGAGAAATTTTTTGCAATTCATTGCAGCATCTCTCGGATGGCTTCTCTCTCCGTCTTTGCAGGTAGTCGCGGCAATCAGACAATCTCTCCGGGTCGCAGGACCGCATTTGTTGTTGCACGCCCCCTCCATACATATTGTCCTCATGGCCATGAACACTGGGAATACCCCAGTGAAGGAGGAGGAGGAGCAGGGCAACGGATAAACCAAACCATTTAAACATTAGCAGCGTCGTGGAAGCCGAAAGGACACCCATTGCTTTTTGCTTTTTCCGTGTTTCTTCCCGTGATGAATGGAATGCGAGTGTTTTGGTACGAACTGTAATGGGTATTAATGGTGTATTTATGAAGGCCAAGGAAGAAAACGAACGTGTCTCCTTGCATGTACAATACAACACGATGACACAGAGTGGAACAAATGCATTGCATGCAGCGCCTCACTCTCCATGTCCCATGATTTCAAAGTGACTATCCTAAGTTTCATCAAAATCATGCAGTCTCCCCGGCAATAAGAGGTGCAAGCTGAAAGTTTGGATAAAAGTTTGTTTGCAAGCGTATAATCAATCGGTCCTGGCAATAAGACCTCGAACACAAAACTTTGGATAAAACAAAAGAAACGACGAAATGTTTATTTAAAACATTGGTTAAATGATTCGGTACACCCAAATTAATATGAAATTGGATCGATATCAATCGCTATAGTCCCATGCTGAGGCAGGGACTAATAACTATCACAAAGCTAAGAACTGCAAATTTCTCAACCAAACTCCAGAACCAATTCGAACAACAACAAAACAATGTTCCAAACTTCTCATTTGCACATAATGACTTTTGGCAATGGTAATGGTAATGGTCGATAGCTGAAACTTAGGAATCGGCTTAAATTGGCATTTATATTGACAGTTGGTCGTATACCTTGACACATGGACTTCAATAATGTTTTATGGTGTTACCTTAGCGGTGGATATGACCCACGTTAGTTCGTGTCCTTAAACTTCCGCAATGGTCGTGACCATCATTGATTCTTCTTAACATATGACCTCCCCCACTTCGGCGTCCAATTGGTTATTCTCATGCTTTTCCTTTTGTTTCCCATATATGGGATATATCCCACATTTTTTGTTGGAATTCAGAGGCACAGCAAATCAAACAAAATAACACGCAGCAGAATATCAAGCACATAAACACAAGAATTAACGTGGTTCACCCAACCAATCTGGGCTACGTCCACCAAACATAGGCATCAGGAATTTATTAATCAAATTGGAGATTACATCAATAAATCCTCACAAAACCTCTCACTCTCTTAGCAAACCATCCGAATGGTTCCCTGTTATATAGCATAGAGAATCTAACAACTCATTAACTCCCTCACATCAAATATAGGAGGCATTAACTCCCTCCCAACAAACTAAAGCTAATCTAGGAACTGAATCCCTATTGTTGTCATCAGCTGAGATTTTTCCTATTTTGTTACAAACAGAAAATCTCAACAATCTCCACCTTGACAACAATTTGCCTGATGCCCTGTTATTATTATTTTATCTTTTCTGCAAGCCAAGAGAAGCCAAACACCAGCGTAGCTTCTCCAACAAAACTGGTTTCGTGAACATGTCTGCACAGTTCTCCTTTGTATGCACCTTTTCAAGAGAGACTCCCCTTTCAGTGATAACCTGTCTTACAAATGGTACTTAATTGGAATATGCTTTGATTTACTATGATAGGCCGGATTCTTAGCCAAATGTATTGCACTTTGACTATCACAAAGTAACCTGATGTTGTCCTGTAACCTACCAAACTCACCAAGAAAACCTTTCAACCAAACCGCCTCTTTGCAAGCATGAGAAGCAACAATGTATTCTGCTTCAGTAGTGGACAAAGCAACAATGTTCTGTAGCTTTGACATCCAGCTAATAGCTCCACCTGCAAGAGTAAAGACGTACCCCTGAAGTTGACCTTCTCTTATCCAAATCACCTGCAAAATCGGAATCAACATATCTGCAAACAAATTCACTACTCTTATTGTAAGAAATACAATAACTACTTGTGCCTCTCAAATACCGAAACACCCATTTCACTGCTAACCAATGTTCTTTACCCGGATTCGCCATGTACCTGCTGACAACCCCAACTGCATGTAAAATATCTGGTCGAGTACAAACCATCGCATACATTAAACATCCTACTATATTGGCATATGGAATTCGAGACATATAATCCTTTTCTTCATCTGTATCAGGACATAAACTCGAAGAAAGCTTAAAATGGGAAGCTAAAGGGACTGAAACATGCTTCACATTATCTATACCAAATCTCAAAAGTATTTTCTCAATATACTTTTGTTATGATAGCCATAGCTTACCATTGCTCCTGTCTCTGAAAGTCTCCATGCCCGAAATCTGTCTTGCTGCTCCTAGATCTTTCATATCAAATGTCCTTGCCATCTCAGCCTTCAACCTGTTGATTTCTTCTATGCTTTTGCTTGCTAAAAGCATATCGTCAACATACAATACCAAGATAATGAATATGCCATTATTCAACTGTTTAAATAAACACAATGATCATATTCACTTCTAACATAATTCTGACTCAACATGAAAGAATCAAACTTCTTATACCACTACCGAGGCGACTGCTTCAGGCCATATAATGACTTCTTGAGCCTGCAGACAAATTTCTCATTGCGATGCTGAACAAACCCTTCCAGTTGTTCCATATATATTTCCTCATCTAAATCACCATGTAGAAATGCAATCTTAACATCTAACTGCTGCAACTCCAAATCAAACAAAGCCACTAATGCTAACACAATTCTAATTGAAACAATTTTAACCACTGGTGAAAAAATCTCATGAAAGTCAATATCGGCTTTCTGAGAAAACCCTTTTGCAACCAGTCACGCTTTTTACCTATCTTCCGTATCATTCACACCTCGTTTCAGCTTGAAGACCCATTTACACCCCACAGTTTTCCTGCCTTTCAGAAGCTCCACCACATCCCATGTGTCGTTCTTATTTAAGGCCATCATTTCATCCTTCATGGCTGCTTTCCACTTGTCACTTTTCGAACCTTCTATTGCTTCCTAATAGCACAGAGGTTCATTTTCATTAGCAGTAAATGCAACAGAAGTGACATAATCATCCTACCTTCTCGGTGGCCATTTGAGTCTTGTCGACCTCCTTAAGAATGTTTCTGGCGCTTCCACGATTCGCTGACTACCCTCTGTAGGAACTTCTTTCCGATCAGTCTCTGAGACCTGTTCATGATATAAACATGAACCCTGTTCATGTTCTGATTCTGAAACCTGTTCATGACTAGTATCTGAACTATGGTCATCATGACTATCGTTAGAAATGCTATCAAACTGAATGTGCTGAAAGTCAGATACATCATCCTGTTTCAATCGACTATCTACATCTAACTGTAAAAGAGAGGATTCATTAAACTTTACATCTCTGTTGATGATGATTTTGCGGGTAGTAGGATCCCACAATCTATATCCCTTTGTTCCAACATGATACCCAACAAAAATATACCTTTTAGACTTTGGATCTAACTTAGTTCGCTGATGTTTAGGCACTAGAGCATATGCATCACAACCAAACACTCTCAGTTTAGAATAGTCACAAGGGTGTCCTTTCCATACCTCTTGTGGAATCTTGCAGTCTATCGCCGTCGATGGAGATCGGTTTATCACATAACAAGCTGTTGCCACCGCTTCCATCCACAACTCCTTTTGCAACACGGCGTTACTTAGCATACTCCTTGCTCTCTCGAGAAGAGTCCTGTTCATGCGTTGCGCAACTCCATTTTGCTGAGGAGTATAAGCCGTGGTATTATGCCTTTCGATCCCTGCATCCTTGCAATAGATATCAAACTCCTTGGAAGTAAACTCACCACCATTGTTAGTTCGTAAACATTTTATTGTTCTACCAGTGCTGTTTTCTACCAATGCTCTAAACTGCTTGAAAAATGAAAACACATCAGACTTTCTTTTCAACATGTAGACCCAAACCTTCCTAGAAAAGTCATCAATGAATGATACAAAATAAGATGAACCACCATATGAAGTTGTAGGGGCTGGTCCCCAAACATCTAAATGGATATAATCAAGTATGCCTTTACTAGTATGTTTGCCTGTTTTAAACTTTTGTTTATTTTGTTTTCCAAACAGACAATGCTTACAGAAATATAACTTTCTAGACTTTAGATTTCGAATAACTTGCGATCAGCCAAAATTTTTAATCCTCTTTGATGCCATAAGTGAATGGAACTACTGTCATGTTCAGACATAGTAGACACAAAAACTGACCCTGTACCTCCTTCTAACTGAAACAGATTTCCTACTTTCTTAGCTTTCATAACTAGTAAAATTCCTTTGTAAATTTTCATTACTCCACCTTGAATTACAGTTTTATACCCATT
>APFE030747945.1:87902-131666 GCA_000404065.3 Pinus taeda | reverse complement strand
GGGCTCCCATACCATGTATAATGGCCCTCATACATCCACTAGTACAAGAATACAAGATACAAGATACATTGACAGTCTAGTTAACGTAGTCGACAATCATAGCTGCTTTGTCGTATCCTGTGCATTGTAGGTCCTTTGCTTTCATTCTACAACACCTGCCTCTATCAATGCACCAACTCCTTTAGGCCACTAAACTCAACTCTCCAATCTACCCTCTGGTTGATCACAAGTCCCTCTACAACCAACACAATATCTTCACGCTCACTAGCTGCTCCTGTGTCCTTCAAGGCCACAACACTTTTAGACTTCTACCCACTGCTGCTCCTCAGCTTTTTTGGGACTTTTCTTCCCACTATAGTCTTCCTGTGCTGCGCCAATGAAGACTAACATAAGGCAGGAGGGTTGTCGCCTATCATCATCAAATGTCGCTTCTTCAACAATGAACACAGGCTATACCAAACTACTCTTCCTAGTTGGCCAAACCTTGAGCTCTTTCAATCTACCACTCCTAGCAGCCACCTTAGTCCATCAAGGTATTGCACTTAGGCTCAAATTTGGGCACTTTCATGTTGCCCTCCAACAGACCACAAATGCCCAAACAACAACCAAACAAACCATCTAATATGATCCCCTAACACAACAAAACATCATTTACATACCTTTATGCTCATTGTTTTGGGTTTGCTTCTTTTGTTATTGGGTTCAGCGTGGTTAGGGCTAATTACCAGTCAAGTTCAACCCTAACCCTCTACTCAAAATAGCTCCTAACAATTGTGGCCTCCTTCTTTTAGCCTCCTCTCATGCGTTGCTTTCCTACGGAGAAATCAGCCTTGGTTTATGCCATCCATCCTTCTCCAACCTACTCGGCCTTCTTCCAACCTCAAATCAGGTATGTGGCTCCCTTGCAACAGTCCTATCAAGCCTTCGACCTTCTGCAATGAGATAATTCCCTACAGCCTTCAGAACAGAGGTAACCTGCCACACAAATCACCCCATAATCAGCCCAACATAGCCTCAAACCACTCAGCCCTGCTGCAGATTTGAGTTGGCTTCCAAATGATCACAAAGATGCTCAACTAGCCCTCTTCTCCTTCGCTGGAATTTGCCTTTGTCCTATGGCCCAAATAGAGATAAACTTCTTGTGCGAGTTGCCTTTGTGTTGCTCTCTTGGATGTCCTTTATCATCTCCATCACTCTCATCATCAAACTTCATCATGGTTTCACACCCACATGCTTGGGTGCAAAGCCCACAGGCTTGCGTTACAAGTCACTTTTGTGTGCCAATTCCTTCAAACCCCTCTAGCGAGGGAGGTACTTCCAACACTAAGAAGTCTCCATAAACATCATCACCAGTGACACTCGCCCATCTTGCGTCCATCATTGCAACATACTTTGTAGAATGAACCCTGCAATCTCGATAGTGCCTCTACCTCATCTCATCTTAACCTGGAGACCTCATCACTTCCATATAGTTGCTCCCTCTGAAGCTAGACTCCCTTTGATTCTACATGATCTCCTCTGGCTAAACCTACACTAATCTCGTGTCCTGCAAGGTCAGTCTGAGCTGTGTTCGAACATGGGTAATCACCACACCACAACCTAGTCCTGAAAGCACTCATCCTCTTGGATCAAACACAACTCATGCACATCCCTCCAATCTCGAATATGCAATATCACGATCCGAAGAAGACATTAGTCTGCCAACCTACAGTTCATCACATGAAGCAATCTCATCCATGCCAAAGCAATCCTTGAGTTGTCCCAACGATCCATGATGATTTAGAGGAAGTCCTTGATCAACAACCTGCCCTACAACAAATTGTTGTTCACCGGGCTCACCACCAAGCCACCAGAACTCCCAACCTATCTCGCTGCCAAGCCAATCAAGACCACATCTCCATGTCTTTGGCTGAACCCTTTGCTCCATGATTTAAACAACCGCAACTCCCTCTGAGTTGCTTCGTTGTGCACACTTTGATTCATTGGCCCTACAAAGTAGCTCTGATACAATGTTGTTTTTCCATGATATTGGAGTCTAGGTTAGAATCTTACAACCACTAATGCTACCAATCCAAGTATCACAAGAAGACTACTTTGCACAAGGAATAATATATAGCATTAAATCTACTAGTGCAAAAAATATACACAAATTTTTACAAATTTATAAAACAACCCAACTTTGTTATATTAAGCAAACCAATAATACAACAGTCTAGGACTCCCATACCAAGGATAATGGCCCTCATACATCCACTAGTACAAGAATACAAGATACAAGATACACTGACGATCTAGCTGATGTAGTCCACGATCACAGTTGTTTTGTCGTATCTTGTAACTACAAATCCTTCGCGTTCGTTCTGCAGCACATGCCTCTATCAATGCACCAACTCCTTTAGGCCACTGAACTCGACTCTCCAATCTGCCCTCTAGTTAATCATAAGTCCATCCACAACCAACACATAGGGTCTTCACACTCACTAGATGCTCCTTCGTCCTTCAAGGCCACAACACTTCGAGATTTCTACCCATTGTTGCTCCTCGGCTCTTTTGGGACTTTTCTTCCCACTATAGTCTTCCTGCGTTGCTCCAATGAAGACTAACATAGGGCACGAGGGTTGCCACCTATCATCATCGAATGTCACTTCTCCAACAATGAACACAGCCTATACCAAAACCTTGAGATTCTTCAATATGGCACTCCTAGCAGCCACCTTAGTCCATCAAGGTGTTGCACTTAGCACTCAGATTTGGGCACTTTCATGTTGCCCTTAACACTCCACAAATGCCCAAACAACAACCAAACAAACCATCCAATCTAATCCAATCTAGGATCCAACGCCTAGCAACAACAACATATCATTTACATACCTTTATGCTCATTGTTTTCGGTTTGCTTCTTCTGTTGTTGAGTTCAGCCTGGCTAGGGCTAATTATCAGTCAACTTCAGCGCTAACCCTCTGCTCAAAATACCTCCTAACAGCTACGGCCTCATTTTAGCCTCCTCCTCTCATGCGTTGCTTTCCTAGGGAGAAATCAGCCTTGGTTTAGGCCTTCCAGCCCTCTCCAACCTACTTGACCCTTCTCCCAACCTCATATCGCATCTACAGCTCCCTTGCAACAGTCTTAGCAAGCCTTCGACCTCCTACAATGAGATAATTCCCTACGGCCTTCAGAACAAAGGTAACCTGCAACCCAAATCACCCCATAATTAGCCCAACATTGCTTCAAACCACTTGGCCCTGCTTCAAATTTGACTTGGCTTCCAAACAGTCACAGAGATGCTCAACTAGCCCTCTTCTCCTTCACTGGAATCTGCCTCTAACCTGTGGCCCAAACAGAGATAAACTTCTTGTGCAAGTTGCCTTTGTGTTGCTCCCTTAGATGTCCTCTATCATCTCCATCACTCTCATCATCAAACCTCATCACGGTTTCACACCCACATGCTTAGGCACAAAGCCCACATGCTTGGGTTACAAGTCTCTTTTGTGTGCCAATTCCTCCAAACCCCTCTAACGTAGGGTTTGGAGTACCTCCCAAGCTACAAATCTCAACACTCCCTCTTAGTGTGGGAGGTACTTCCAACACTAGGAAGTCTCCATCAACATCATCACCGGCAACACTAGCCCATCTGGTATCCATCACTACAGCATACTTTGTAGAATGAACCCTGGAATCTTGGTAGTGCCTTTGCCTCATCTCATTTGAACCTGGAGACCTCATCACTTCCATAGGGTTGCTCCCTCTGAAGCTAGACTCCCTCTGATTCTACACGATCTCCTATGGCACAACCTGCACTAATCTCATGTCCTACAACATCAGTCCGAGTTGCGGTTGAAAACAAGTCATCACCACACTGCAACCCAGTCCTGCAAGCACTCATCCTCCTAGATCAAACACAACTCGTGCACATCCCTCCAATCTCAAATATGCAATATCACAATCTGATGAAGACACTAGCATGCCAATCTGTAGTCCATCACATGAATCAATCTCGATCAAACGAACCTCGTCCATGCCAAAGCAATCCTCGAGTTGTCCCAACGATCCATGACGAGTCATAGGAAGTCCATGATCAACGACTTGCCCTACAACAAATGGTTGTTCACCAGGCTCACCACCAATTCACCAGAACTCCGGGCCCATCTCACTGCCAATCCAATCAAGACCACATCTCCATGTCTTTGGCTGCACCCTTTGCTCCATGATCTAGACAACCACAACACCCTCTGAGCCGCTTCGTTGTGCACAAACTGATTCACTAGCCCTTCAAAGTAGCTATGATACCATGTTGTTTTTCCACAATACTGGAGTCTAGGTTAGAATCTTACAATCACTAACGCTACCAATCCAAGTATCACAACAAGACTACTTTGCACAACCAAATAATATACAGTAGCAAATCTACTAGTTCACAAAATATACACAAATTTTACAAATTTATTCAACAACCCAACTTCGTTATATTAATCAAACTGATAATACAATAGTCTACGGTTCTCATACCAAGGATAATGGCCCTCATACATCCACTAGTACAAGAATACAAGATACAAGATATATTGACAGTCTAGCTGATGTACTCAATGATAACAATTGCTTTGTCGTATCCTGTACACTGCAGGTCCTTTGCTTTCATTCTGCGGCACCTACCTCTATCAATCCACCAACTGCTTTAGGCCACTGAACTCGGCTCTCCAATCTGCCCTCTAGCTGATCATAAGTCCATCTACAACCAACAC
This sequence comes from Pinus taeda, assembly GCA_000404065.3. Lineage (NCBI taxonomy): Eukaryota > Viridiplantae > Streptophyta > Pinopsida > Pinales > Pinaceae > Pinus > Pinus taeda. Next base: position 126,924 of record APFE030747945.1, on the reverse strand, counting down.
ATAAGGTCTTCACACTCACTACCTACTCCTTCATCCTTCAAGGCCACAACAATTTAAGACTTCTACCCATTACTACTCCTCGGCTCTTTTGGAACTTTTCTTCCCACTATAGTCTTCCTGCGCTACATAGGGCACGAGGGATGCCACCTATCATCATCGAATGTCGCTTCTCCAACAATGAACATGGGCTATAACAAACTCCTCTTCCTGGTTGGCCAAACATTGAGCTCCCTTGTTCTGCCACTCCTAGCAACCAACTTAGTCCATCAAGGTGCTACACTTAGGGCTCAGATTTGGGCGCTTTCATGTTGCCCTCCAACAAAACAAAAATGCCCAAACAGCAACAAAACAAATCATCCAATCTAGGATCCAACACCTAGCAACAACAAAACATCATTTACATACCTTTATGCTCATTGTTTTGGGTCTACTTCTTCTGTTGTTGGATTTGGCCTGGTTAGGTCTAATTACCAATAAACTTCAGCCCTAACCCTCTACTCAAAATACCTCCTAATAGTTATGATCTCCTTCTTTGAGCCTCCTCCTCCCATGCGTTGCTTTCCTAGGGAGAAATCAGCATTGGTTTAGGCCTTTCAACCCTCTCCAACCTACTCGGCCCTTCTCCCAACCTCAGATCAGGTTTGTGGCTCCCTTTCAATAGTCCTATCAAGCCTTCGGCCTCCTGCAATGAGATAAGTCCCTGTGGCCTTCAAAACAGAGGTAACCTACCACCCAAATCACCCCATAATCAACCCAACATAGCCTCAAACCACTCGGCCCTGCTGCATATTTGACTTGGCTTCCAAACAATCACAAAGATGCTCAACTATCCCTCTTCTCCTTCGTTGGAATCTACCTCTAACTTGCGGCCCAAACAAAGACAAACTTCTTGTGTGAGTTGCCTTTGAGTTGCTCTCCTAGATGTCCTTGATCATCTCCATCACTCTCATCATCAAACCTCATCACGGTTTCACACCCACATGCTTGGATGCAAAGCCCATAAGCCTGGGTTACAAGTCACTTTTCTGTGCCAATCCCTCCAAACCCCTCTAGCCTGGGGTTTGCAATACCTCCCAAGACACAAATCTCAACACCATGGCATCCCTCCAAACCTATTGGTTCGTGACCTCCTCAAAAGTATAAGTCTTGAACTCATTGATGTTGCTCATCAAGGCCACATAACTAGAAAATATGGCTGGTGGTCTACTCTCCCTGAAGATCTTGTTAGGAACCTCCACATGCTCCTCTGCATCCCTCAAGGTATGCTCAGCCCATCTCAACCTCCTCCAGGTAAAGCTCGAAAGAACATCTTGCTCCTCCTCCTGAAAAGAAGGCTATAATTTGGCTACTAGTGTTGTTGGTCCCTTTTCAACCTTCAGAGCCTCTCACTCCCAATCCTCTGCCACTGTTCGAACTATCTCATGCAACCTCCTGGAGGTCCTACAATCTACCCTCCTAAAATCTAACATCCCAGCTAACTATTGTCTTCCTCTATTGTGACATGTAGACCTTGTTGGCCTTAGAGATCTAATTGTATCCAACAAAAATCTCTCTCAAATGAGGGCTCCAGCTTAGTCCTCTTCTCTGATGCAATATGGACATACATTGGGCTACCAAATATGCAAAGATGGATTACCTCCAGTCTCACTCTCGTAAATATCTCCTCTGGAGTCTTGTCCTCCATTGTCTATGAGGACTTGACCTGGGCATTTTTTTAATAGAAATGCCCAACGAACTCCAAGAATTGCGGAGATTGGGAGAGGGGGGGGGTCCTTCATCACTCTTACATACTTTTTTACTCACCAAATATCAGACAAGCGACCAACAATTTTGTTGAACTTTTTGCTTTTTACTCCATCTTGTAGTTGGCCCTTAAGCTCAACATTCATTCCATTCACATCTATGGCAATTCTCTCAATGTCATAAATTGGATAAAAGGCTCAACAAGCATTAGAAATTTCTCTCTTCTCCCTCTTTTCCAAAAAGTTTCTCAGACAAGATCTCACTTCTCTCTCTTGACCTTTGTTCTCATTTGCAAGAATAGAAGTGAAGAAGCAAACCATTTCACATTGGACTAGATTTGGACCGAAGCGCATGCAAAGTCCAGGAAATCAAGGACAACCAATAGACAGAATTTCCTTTCAACCCTTGGGACTAAAAAACCTTTCCACTCATAATTATCATGATTTTGTGCAACATTTCTGGAACTTACCATGCACAATTTTTTTGGTTTTCTATCTTGCTGTAATGATGTCTTTGAAGGATTTTGGGCCCTCACTAGTGATGAAAATCTGTAGGATGATAGAATTTCATATCATGGTCATTCGTATAAGAAGTTATGACAATTTTTCCTGCGTCACATGTTTGAGACTAAATTCTGGAGCATGCAAAAAACCCTAACTTCTTCAGACAATATCTCAAAAAATATAGCGAACCAAAATCTGAAATTTCTACACGAAATTCACCAAGATTTCGGCTCCACGTGGTCAAAATTTCAACTTTTGAAGCTTCGTAGAAAAAAAGTTATAGGAAAAATTCCAAGATGACCTATTTGAAGCAGTGAAACCCTAGAATCCAAAGCTCTGATACCAAATGTTATGCAACCAACTCACAAAACAGAAGAACAGATAGATCAACGACTTAAAAATTATCCTCTTCGAAGGGGAAACCTCCTTTACATTACATAAATAAACAATTCTTGGATGATACAAATGATAAGAGTATACAATAATAATCAGAACATACATAACAATAATAATGTAAGGGCACAACAATAACAATAGGGGGCTACACTAACAATAACAATAAGGGGGATACACTAATATTATAAGAACATAACATACCATGCATAGTTTTTTTTGGATTTCTATCTTGTTGTAATTATGTCTTTGGAGGATTTTGGGCTCTCAAAGTGATGAATTTTTGTAGGATAATAGAATTTCTTATCATGGTAATTACTTGTGACTGATATTTATTATTTTCTTAGTTTACTTGTTTATTTATGTCATCAAGCAATTACACAATAGCAAAACATAGAGAACATAATGCACAAAAGAAAAGAGACATCAGGCTCCAAGCCAAGGCAAAACCCCACAAGGGGGAAAACCCAACAACAAACCTTCTCTTATAGAATCAGATCAAAATGAAAAAAGATAGATTAACAACAATGTTATGCAACCAACTCACAAAACAGAAGAAAAGATAGATCAACGACTTAAAAATTATCCTCTTCGAGGGGGAAACATCCTTTACATTACATAAATGAACAATTCTTAGATGATACAAATGATAAGACCTCCTTGGCATATATAGGAGTCTAAGGGGTCACAATATATTCAAAGTCTACACAACAATAATAATGTAAAGGCACAACAATAACAATAGCGGGCTTCTATGGGGCACAACCATAACAATATGGGGGATACATGGGCACATCGATAACAATAGGGGGCTACACTAGTATTATAGGGACCTAACATGCCCCTCTCCTTCAAAAAAATGTTGTCCTCAACACTTGAGTAGTTCTAGATGCTTCTATATAAAATTCTCATCCTCCCATGTGCAATCTTCAGTGGGTAAGTTCTTCTACTTAATGAGATACTCTGAAATTAATCAATTCCATAATTGTCGGGTTCTTGTTTCTGTGACTGCTTTAGGCTCAAATATGATTTCTCCTTCTTCGTCAAGTTCTAGCAACACTATTTGAACTGGGAGCTTACACCGATAACCTTCTTTAAGCATGAAACGTGGAAAGTTGGTTGTACTTTGGAAGATGCAAGCGACTCCAATTTATATGTCATAGTTCCAATCTTTTGCAACACCTTGTAAGGACCATAGTACTTGGGTGATAATTTATTATCCTTCTTAGCTTGCTTGAGGGACATTTGTTTGTATGGTTGTAGCCATAAAAATACCCAGTCGCCTACATCAAAACTTCTTTCACTGCGATGTTGATCTAGCTGTTGGTTCATTCGATTTTGCGCCAGAGTGAGGTTATCCTTTATGAGTTGGAGAACTTGTTGTTGATGCTCGATGTGATCTTCCACTACCTGAACCTTGGAATTTTCTCTTAGAGATGATGTGATGGATGGTGGATGATATCCATAAAGTGCCATAAATTGAGTCATTTTTGCTGCAATATGGAAGGAAGTGTTAGTGAAAAAATCTAACCCGAAATTCTACTGCAGTAACTGATATATTTCACCTACTTATTTCTCACAATAAGTTATTTATGAAATCCCTTCAGCAAACATTAAAATAAATTTTACTGCAGTTATCACATAATTTCATAGAAAAAATAACAAGCACAAGAACTAATCACATCAACACAGTTGTTTTTGGACAATTGTCCCCGGAAAAACCCAATGTGGGAAAACCGATGCAACAGATGAGGGTTTTATTAATCTTCAGCAATAATCGCTTTACAAGAAATGATTTTATAGAGAAATTAAGACACTACTGAGAGAGAACACCTGAGACAAGGTTCATCCCTTTCCTGGAGACTTTCTAACACCCTGGAGACCCTTCTCCTAGCTCTATGTCACTTCTGCGTCACTCTGCGTGGTTTTGCGTCCCTCTGCATCAGCTTGTGTGAGGACTGCAACTTCCCTCTGCGTTGTCTCTCAATACCTCTGCGTCACCTCCTCCTTAATCACTAACTGTTGTTGATGCCCTCTTCTTCCTCCACCCTACAACTCTCCCTTTGAAATCGATCTCCTTCTCTTTGAGAATCGATTTTCCTTGGGATACTGAGTATGCGCTGGTGTATCTCCAAATGATCCTCAAGTATTCTCTTATACTTTTCCTGTTGATGAATCAACGGTCGAGATTAAGTCTCTAATCAACAGTTAAGATTAAAACAGACTTAATCCTCGTCTCTTAGAAGCTTCTCACCTTTTTCTTTATTAATACCCATTGATATTTTTATTTTCCTAAGTTTAGACTTAGGAACCCATTAAAAATATTAATTATTTTAATAACTCCTTATCCGGGTGGAATTTCTCCAAACGATTTCTGGGTCTTGGAGATCTCATGTATTCTAGCCCCTCCACAAAATTTTGAGCTAGAGCACATTCGATGCTACTAAAATGAACACTCCCTCTGAGCGAGGAATGTGCTCTAGCAGTGTTTCCCAATAGAAGCACCACACTGATCCATGGCATCAGTCCTCTACCCCTCATCTACTATGTTGTTGACCCCTGTACTGCTGCCCATGACACTGCAACTGTCACTGCTACATCTATATTGTTGCTCCCTCTGAATATGCTGCATCATGCTGCCCATAGCACTACCATTGCTAATTGTTGCACTGCAAATCCCGATACGTATCCATTTCTGCTATTGAAATGGATTCTTCACCATCCCCATCTTCTCCTTGAAATAAACAAACTTTGTTCTTCCTAGAGCCTTGGTGAGGATGCCTGCCACCTATTCTCCTGTAGGAGTGTACCTCAATTGTACTGCCCCTCGTTGGACACAGTCTCTGACAAAGTGACACCTGATATCAATGTGTTTTGACCGATTATGAAACACTGGATTCTCAGAGAGCTTGATGCAACTCTGATTATCACACAAAATCATGGTCGCTTCCATCCTTCTCCTAAATAGATTCACAAGCAATTTCCTAAGCCATATGGCTTCGCAAGAAGTTGTGCTAGTTGCCATATATTCTGCTTCAGTTGAGCTCAGAACCACAGATTTATGTTTTCTACTACACCATGAGGTCATTCCTAATCCAACGTTGAAACAGTACCCAGTTGTTCTACTAAACTTCCAACCCAATCTGCGTCAATGAACCCACTCAGCCTAATGTCATTGCCTTGGATGTCCAATAATCCATGCTCGATTGTTCCTTATATATACTTGAGAACATGTTTGGTTGCTGCCCAGTGCGCCCTCTTGGGTTCTACCATGAACTGACTGAGGGTGTTGATAGCGTAACAAATGTCTAGCCTGGTATTGACCAAATACACCAAGGACCCTATAAGCTGCCTATACAAGGTGGGATCAACGTCTTTATCTTATGATGCATCAATCTTCTTCCAGTTGGTGATCATTGGAGTAGCCATAGGTCTACAGTCTTGCATCCTGAATCTCTTCAAGGTCTCTGTAGCATATCTCTCTTGTCCAAGGAAGATCTCACCCTTCTGTTGCCAAACTTCCAACCCCGCGAAATAATGCATCTGTCCAAATCCTTCACGTTGAATTCTGCGGCTAGGTTCTTCTTGTAGTATTTGATGAGCCTAAATGATCTTGTCAGGAAAAGATCATCCACATATAACACCAGGATTAGAGACTCATTCTCTACGACAAGATAGCAGAGATTAGGATCTGCGTCACTCTTGACCAACCCCATATTCTGCAAGTAGCCATCAATTCGACCGTACCATGCTCTAGGTGCCTGTTTAAGCCCATACAAGGCTTTCTTTAATCTGCATACATGAGATTTCTTCTCATGTGTCTAAAACCCTCTAGCTATTCAATGTATACTTCTTCTTCTATTACCCCGTTCAAGAACGTCGTCTTAACATCCATCTGGTGAATCACCCACCCCCCCTGTGCTGCAAGGGATATCACGGTTCTAATAGAAGCATACCTGGCTACTGGGGCGAAGGTTTCTCCATAGTATATCCCTTCCTTCTGAAGCATACCCCTTAGCCACAAACCTGCCTTTGTATTTCTCCACACTGTCGTCTGCAGCATATTTGACTATGTAGATCCATCTCGAACCTACCACTGACATGTCCTTAGGCCTAGGTACCACTTCCCATAAATCATTGACCATTATAGAACTGTATTCCTTCACCATCGCATCTACCCATACTTGATGTTGAACGGCCTCCTGAAAATTAGAGGGTTCCCCAACCTGAGCTACTAAGGTTTGGTATCTGTCTGGTTGTCTTCGCTCCCTTTTATCATTCCTGGGTGCACCAATGAAGTCCTCTGCATCCCGTAGAATCTGTTGGAGTTCCCGGCTCGTTCTTCCACTAGTAGTGGGTACATCTATCAACTCTTCCTCTTCCTGAGATTCCTCATGTTCTGAAGCTTTGCCTTTAAGAGAATTGTTGGTACTAGTTTCTGTTGGTCAAAGTGGTTGGACCAACGGATCGTCTTTTGACCGCTCCTTGGAAGGCATTTCTCGAGATTTCCTGAAAGCTCTATCCTCCATGAACTTTACATCCCACCAAACTACTACCTTCCTACTCCGTGGAAGATAACCTCTATATGCCTTATCATTCTCGCTATATCCCACAAGATATTCTTTCTCAGCAGTTTGATGTAATTTCTTTCTCTTTTCTTCAGGTATACGGCAATGCGCCAAACTCCCAAATATCCTGAAATGACTAACTCCAGGTGTCTTCCCGGCGAAGACATTTTCCAAAGTGATCTTGCCCAATGCCCTGTGAGGAGTCCTGTTCTAGACATAAACTGTCGTGTTGCATATTTCTGCCCACAGGAATTTGGGCATATCCTGATCATACAGCATCACCCTAGTTGCTTCCACAATAGTCCTGTTTTTCCTTTCTGCTACTCCATTTTGCTCTGGATTGTAGGAAGATGTCCACTCTCTTCTGATGCCTTCCCTAGCACAAAAATCGGTGAAGTCCTTGTCAACGTACTCTCTACCATTGTCTGAGCTCAACACTTTTATCTTCTTTCTTGTCAGATTCTCTAATAAAGCCTTAAACTCTTTGAATTGACCAAAAACCTCATCCTTGGTTTTTAAAAAGTAGATCCAAGTCTTCCTGGAATGGTCATCGATGAAGGTGACGAAGTATTCAGCACCACTAGGAGTTTTTGTGGACATAGGTCTGCAGATGTCTGTGTGTATCAATCCTAGAACACTCTGAGCCCTATTGTTACTTCTGGAAAACGCTGCTTTGGCATACTTGCCTAAAGTGTACCCTCTACATACATCATCTCGCTCGTTACCTAATTTTGGAACTCCTGATACTATTTTCCCGAGAATTCTCAAAGCCCCATGGTGTAAGTGTCCCATCCTCCTGTGCCATAGTTCATTCAAATCTTTATCTCCATTGCTGCCTATCAGTGCCATTGGAAATTCTAGTTGTAATCAATACAGCCTGTTACTTCTTATTCTAATCTGAGCCTTCTTTTTTCCAACTCGAGTGTTTGACATATACATTCTCTTTAATGAAGAAAATGTCATAGCCTTGAAGTTGAGATACGAAGAGTAAGTTCATCCCCAATCCTGGCACATGCAGCACATTGGTTGCTCAAAGCCGCTCTCCTGCTTCGGTTTGAAAGACTACAGTACCTCTTCCTACGGGGGTACATTTTGGCTTATTTCCCATGGTGATCTCAAAATTCATCCTTTCTTCCTGATAATTTGAAAAACGTTCTCGAATTCCTGTCATATGCCAAAAAGCTCCACTATCTATATACCAAACCTCGAAGGAGGCAGAACTTGCTAGGCAAGCGACTTGTTCTTCCATTCTAGAAGTTAACATAGAATAATTGTGATCCATGTTCCTCGTGCTTTCTTCTTTTTATGGAAATTTGTGTGAGTCCCTCTGACTTGACGCCTCTACATCATGCTCCTAACCCATAGCTGATTCTTCTCTCCTGTTGTCGGATCTCTACTCTGATACCATGTGAAAATTTCTAACCTGAAATTCTACTGCAGTAACTGATTTATTTCACCTACTTATTTCTCTCAATAAGTTATTTATGAAATCCCTTCAGCAAACATTAAAATAAATTATATTGCAGTTATCACATAATTTCATAGAGAAAATAACAAGCACAAGAACCAATCACATCAACACAGTTGTTTTTGGACAATTGTCCCCGGAAAAACCCAATGTGGGAAAATCGGTGCAGCAGATGAGAGTTTTAGTAATCTTCAGCAACAATCACTTTACAAGGAATGATTTTACAGAGAAACTGAGACACTACTAAGAGAAAACACCTGAGACAAGGTTCATCCCTTTCCTGGAAACTTTCTGACACCCTGGAGACCCTTCTCCCAGCTCTATGTCACTTTTGCATCACTCTGCGTGGTTCTGCATCCCTCTGTGTCAGCCTGCATGAGGACTGTGTCTTCCCTCTACATTGTCTCTCAATACCTCTGCGTCACCTCCTCCTCAGTCACTGACTGCTACTGATGCCCTCCTCTTCCTCCTCCTTAGTCACTAACTGCTACTGATGCCCTCCTCTTCCTCCACCCTGCAACTCTCCCTCTGAAATCGATCTCCTTCTCTTTGAGATTCGATTTTCCTTGGGATGCTAAGTATCTGCTAGTGTATCTCCAAATGATCCTCAAGTCTTCTCTTATACTTTTCCTGTTGATGAATCAACGGCTAAGATTAAAGTAGACTTGATCCTCATCTCTTAGAAGCTTCTCACCTTTATCTTTAATAACACCCATTAATATTTTTATTTTCCTAAGTTTAAACTTAAGAGCCCATTGAAAATATTAATTATTTTAATAACTTCTCATCCGGGTGGAATTTCTCCAAACGATTTTTGGGTTTTGGAGATCTCATGTATTCTAGCCCCTCCACAAAATTGTGGAGCTAGAGCACATCCGATGCTACGACCCAAAATCAACAGTGTTATACCACCATTCAACTAGAGGTAACCACTGGACCCATTGTGTTTGTTTATCAGATACAAAGCAACAAAGATATCCTTCCAAACATTTGTTCACTATTTCAATTTGCCCATCAAATTGAGAATGATAAGATGAGCTATGAGCTAACTGAGTAGCAAGACAAGAAAATAATTTCGTCTAAAAAATTCCAGTGAAAATGGGATCTTTGTCACTTACAATAATCTTCAAGTTTCCATGTAGCTTTTGAATTGTTTCCATAAATGCAATAGCAATTGTACCGGCTTTTAAAGGATGAGATAATGCACAAAAGTGTGCATTATTGGTAAGTCTATCAACTACCACCATTATGACACTCTTTCCTTCAGACTTGGGTAAACCTGTGATAAAATCCATTGAGACCTCCTCCCGAGGCTAACTTGGAATGACTAAAGGTAGTAACAGACCCGAGGTCTTAATTGTCTCAACTCTATTTTGTTGGCAAACCAAACATTTTGACACAAACTTTTGAATATCATATTTAAAGTCATCCCAAAAAAAAATCCTCACTGGCCTTGTGGCAAGTTTTTAAAAACCCTGAGTGCCCTCCTAAGGGGTAGGCGTGCAATCCCAAAAGAATCTTTTGTTTGAGTTGTGAATTCTTACAAATATAGAAGCGATATTTGTACCATAATGAATCATTTTTCCAGCTAAATGTATCAGATGTATTGGGATTTTGTTGCATCTTTTGAATGAGTATCCACACCTCTTCGTCATTCTTCCATTCATCCCTTGTTGCGGTTATCCAATTAGGTTGGATAATAAAAATGGCACAAAGCAATGCTTCCATATCCTCATCCTTTCTTGAGAGTGCATCTGCAACAACATTTTGCTTCCCTTTTTTGTAGATGCTTTCAAAGTCATAACCCAACATCTTTGTGACCCATTTTTGCTGCTCTTCTGAAGATAATCTTTGTTCCAAAAAGTATTTAAAACTATCATGATCTGCTTTTACCTTGAAGTGTCTTCCCATTAGGTAAGGTCGCCATTGCTTTCGTGCATTTATTATTGCCAACATTTCCTTCTCATAAATAGGATTGTGTAAATATTTTCCTTTGATTAGACTGCTAATCTGAAAATGGGGCTCTCAGGCTTCTTGTCTAGCTTACAAGAACCTCTCCCACTTCCAAAGCTTGAATTTCCCCAAGTCTATTTGATTAACCAATGCGGAAATAAGAAATGCTTGAAAACATAGGCATATGCTTGTATTTACGGTTGCGTGTTTATGTGCTTTAAAATCTGTTGTGCATACTGATATTTAAATGTACTTGAACATATATATAAGTGCATATAACAGTGAATAATGCAGCTATAAGGCAAACATATGAACAGCAATAATAATTAGGAGTTCACCCACAACTCTTGGGCTACGTCTCTGTGAGCTCTAGTCAACTTGACTAGGCTCTCTGGGATTATAGTGTAAGTCTTTTACAAGTTCTTTGACTCAACTTTGTTGTTTACCCAGAACAGTGGGTTCAAACTCCATTTAATCCCCTTGCTCTTGAAGCTCTGGCTCTTGGCTCTTAATTCTGGCTTCTTTCTGCCTTTTGGCTGTTTACAGCTCTCTTTGGGCTTTTCACTTGCACTCTAAGTGACTCCCTTGGCTTCTGCATTGTCCCTTTGGTTTCAGCTTCCTGCTTTGGCTTCTACTCAGCAGCGACCCCTAAAGGATCAATAATAGCCCCCATTCACAACCCAGCAACCCTTCAACAGCAACTCGGCCACCAACATTAACTCCGCAGCCACAGTCTTTGACATTCATGGCTTTTAGCCAAATTGGCGTTGTCTGTTGGTTTTTCCCTTTCGGGCTCTCTGTCTTCTGGCTTTGGGTCCGCTCGAATCCCTCTCCCGAGCGTTCAATAATCATTGCATAACGCCCTTTGGGCAGGCGGCTACTTGTTCCGTAACGGATGAGGGCATTGGTGCCTGAAATCCATTAAAAACAGTCATTCTGTGTTTTACACAGAGAACGTTGCAATACACGGAAAAATCCGCAAAGCACTGTTCTTCCCAGACTTTAAATATTCATAATCACACTTTATTTTCCTATCGGGTCCGCCTATAGGTCGCTATCACATGTCGCAAGGCTCTGTCCCTTTGTATTTCGCAATGCATTAAAACATGCAAAAATACATACAAAATGGTATTTTACGGATTTCAAAATATACTCATTATCGCCTAGAGCCCTGTCGGGTCCGGCTATCGCATCGCAATATATATATATATGGCCGCCCCATGGTGTTCACCGATGTCGATCCGCCGATTTCGGCGATCACTCCATCGCATTGCCCTAGTTCATCGCTCTATGCCTCCAATCAGACCCACCAATGACCACCGATGCGATATGCCGATCGAATCTAGACCGTTGATCGGCCAGATCCAACGGTCGTTGTGCACCCATTGTTTAAGCCTCCGTTAGCTCAATTTTCATGGTTTTCTTCAAGTTTTTAAGGCCCGGTAGTGTAATCCGCCGATGCAAATATTTCCTCTTTGATCAATCAAACAAGGCCACATGGCCCAATCCCGGCCTGCCACGTGTCAACTGTGGATTGGTCCATGAGCCTATGCTAAAATCAAAATTTTCAATATAGTTCAAAATTTAATGAAATTGCCTCATTTTTTAAGGACATTGGGCAATTTTCATTTTACAATAACTCCTTCATCCGGGGTCTGTTTTCGCCCATTCAAGTTGCGTTGGATTCAAAACGAGGGGATCTCTACAATGAGACTATTTCTGAGAGCAACCTGCAACTTTCATTTTCCTCTGATTTACAAAGGATTTGTACCATTTGGCACCTTTTACCTCTTGCATGAAGTCTTTTAGACTTAGAGGTTTATCCAGGATCCATTTTTGGATCACGCCTTCCCACTAAAAGAACTTTTGGTCTCCAAAAGACTGATATACTGATCTGAACAGTAAATGAAGGTGACCCACCCTCTTCTTTCAGCCTCCCAACACTTGCCTTTTCGTAGTGCCTTTGAACCAAAGTTTCTGACCACTTCCCTTCTCTAAATGGGCTAGTCTTCCTGAGAAGAACTGTCTTCCTCCTTGCCTTCCTGCATAACTTCTACTGAAATGGTCATAGAAGGTAGTTTGAGCTTCTTTGCCTTGATCATTGACCCAAGGTGGCTCAAAAAAATGTGAAATACATCTGCTCCACAAAACTTTCCTTTGTACTTGTTTGACAAGATTTGCATACAAATGATGGACTAGATAACAAACCCACAAAACATGCCTTTAAAGCAACCAACCCTTCAAGTCAATCATACACATGTTCCAACAACAAGGAAAACATCAACATCCCTGTGTTCATGCACATCATCTCATGCATGCATTTCATCCTTCAACTTTCGTTTAAGCACATTATACTTTCAAAGCTAAAATAAAATATAAGGTTGCAGCAGCAAAGTGAGTCTCCTGCTCAACTTCTCCATTCATCTACTTGGTAAAATCCAATCCATTTCAAAGGTCCCTCCTTTGTCTGCACATCAGCATCAATATGTGAATCATCTTGAGACACATCATTCATGGAATCTTCCTATCCATCTTTGCCATCTTCTCTTTCCACCTTCTCCCTCAGCTTTAGTGGAAGCATTGCTAGATTCAGAGTCCAACACCTTTCAGCAAGATGCCCTTGCTTATGGCAATAACTGCAATATGCATCCTCTTGACAGCATGATTTGCCTTGTCCAAGCGACCTTTGGCTGCTTGCTTCTTTTCCTTCAAAAGTTCCCTGTGTGTGGCCATTCTCTTCCAACATCTAGAAACAACATGGTTATCCAAACCACAAAAGGAACATGCAATTCTTTTCCCATATCTATGTGGAAATTTATCATGCTTTGCAAAATCAAAAGGAATATGATTAGAACCAAATTTATACCTGCCTCTTTCACCTTTATTGCCTTCATGAGGAGGTGAAGCAAATGAAGGAGTGGCCCCCTTTGGAACACCATCAAACTCTTCAAGGCTATTAGAGTCTCCCCAACTCTCTGCTTCAAGTGTGTGCTTCTGAACACCTGCGTCCTGCAATTGATGTTTCAAGCTATTGTATTCCTCTTGGATACAACCTTCACACTTATAAGGTAGAGGACATGAAATGAAACTCCTTTTTGGGACTGTTTCAATGGCTTTCATGGCAGCTTTGGAATTTACTCCATAAGACAGTCCATAGTCAAGATCCAAATATTTAGGCCTTTCCTCAACCATTATTGGTTCAACAATACCTTGTGCATGCTTTCCCAAGCCTTTTCCTTCATAGCCCATCTTGGACATTAGCTTGGAACCTATGCCTTTAGTATGTTTCTCAAAAGAACCAATACAAGCATTCTCAGAGGAATTTGATAGCAAATTGGAATGGCTTACCTCTTCTTCAAGCTGGTACTTGACTAAGGCTTATTACGCAACAAAGAGCTATGTTTCCAACTCATGCATCCTTTTCAGGTTCATATTTGCAATATGAAGTTGCCTCTCCATTTCCTGTTATTTGTCAGCAAACAACTGCTTCTCTTCCTTCATGGAATTTAGCTGCTTTCTAAGCATGCTACTCTTCCTTCCATCCTCATACATTTCTCTCACCATATCCATCATGGTGGACAATTCTTACTTCATGTCTTCATCAAGGAATCTAGTGAAGCAAGTAGAATTTGAGGACCCACTTGTAGAAATTGTCATTATGCCAATGAACAAAAAAAAAACTTCAATAAGATAAATAAAGAGCTTATTTAAGCAACCTTTTGCAACAAACCTCTTGTTCTTTGGATTGCCTTGAGGTCCTTTGGAATAGAAAAATGCTTTCAGCTCCTCTTCCTTCTGCAAACTCAACAAATAGTTAGTCTGCAAACAATCAGCCTCTTGTTGTTCAAACACCTTTCAGACAAGCAGTCTTTGCTCTGTCAGTCAAGCATTCTGATATAATCCTTCTTAAAGGTGTGGTTAACCAAAAATAAGCTTTGATACCACCTGATCTGAAAATGGGGCTCTTAGGCTTCTTGTCTAGCTTACAAGAACCTCTCCCACTTCCAAAGCTTGAATTTCCCCAAGTCTATTTGATTAACCAATGCGGAAATAAGAAATGCTTGAAAACATAGGCATATACTTGTATTTACGGTTGCGTGTTTATGTGCTTTAAAATTTGTTGTGCATACTGATATTTAAATGTACTTGAACATATATATAAGTGCATATAACAGTGAATAATGAGGCAGTAATAACGTAGCTATAAAGCAAACATATGAACAACAATATTAATTAGGAGTTCACCCACAACTTTTGGGCTATGTCTCCGTGAGCTCTAGTCAACTTGACTAGGCTCTCTGGGATTAGAGTGTAAGTCTTTTACAAGTTCTTTGACTCAACTCCTGCTATTTACCCAGAACAGTGGGTTCAGACTCCATTTAATCGTCTTGCTCTTGAAGCTCTAGCTCTTGGCTCTTAGCTTTGGCTTCTTTCTACCTTCTGGCTGTTTACAGTGCTCTTTGGGCTTTTCACTTGCACTCCAAGTGACTCCCTTGGCTTTTGCACTGTCCCTTTGGTTTCAGCTTCCTGCTTTGGCTTCGGCTCAATAGCGACCCCTCAAGGATCAATAATAGCCCCGATTCACAACCCAGCAACCCTTCCACAACAACTCGGCCACCAACATTAACTCCGCAACCACAGTCTTTGACGTTCATGGCTTTTAGCCAAATCGGTGTTCTCGGTTGTTTTTGCCTTTCGAGCTCTCTATCTTTCGGCTTTGGGTCCGCTCGAATCCCTCTCCCGAGCATTCAGTAATCATTGCATAACGCCCTTTGGGCAGGCGGCCACCTGTTCCATAACGGATGAGGGCATCGGTGCTTGAAATCCATTAAAAACAGTCGTTCTATGTTTTACACAAAGAATGTTGCAATACACGGAAAAATCCGCAAAGAACTGTTCTTCCCGGACTTTAAATATTCATAATCGCACTTTATTTTCCTATCGGATTCGCCTGTAGGTCGCTATCGCATGTCGCAAGGCTCTGTACCTTTGTATTTTGTAATGCATTAAAACATGCGAAAATACATACAAAATGGTATTTTACGGATTTCAAAATATATCCATTATCGCCTAAAGCCCTGTCGGATCTAACTATCGCATCGCATATCACAATGGCCCTTTGGCTTCCCCTTTGGTATTGTCGACGCCAATCCGCCAATATCGACAATCGCAGTCTAACTATCACATATACTATATATATATATTATATATATATATAATATATATAATATATATATATATATATATGGTCTCTCCATGGTGTTCGCCAATGGCAATCCGCCGATTTTGGCGATCGCTCCATCGCATCGCCCTGGTTCATTGCGCTATGCCTCCGATCAGACCCGCTGATCACCGCCAATGCGATATGCCGATCGGATCTGGACCATTGATCGGCCAGACTTGATGGTCCCTGTGCACCCATTGTTTAAGCCTCTGTTGGCTTGATTTTCATGGTTTTCTTCAAGTTTTTAAGGCCCAATCATGTAATTTGTCGACGCGATATTTCCTCTTTGATCAATCAAACAAAGCCACGTGGCCCAATCCCGGCCTACCACGTGTCAGCTGTGGATTGGTCCATGAGTCTATACTAAAATCAAAATTTTCAATATAGTTCAAAATTTAATGAAATTGCCTCCTTTTTTAAGGACATTGGCCAATTTTCATTTCACAATCACTCCTTCATTCGGGGTCCGTTTTCACCCATTCAAGCTGCATTGGATTCAGAACGAGGAGATCTCTGCAATGAGACTATTTCTGAGAGCAACCTGTGACTTTCATTTTCCTCTGATTTACAAAGGATTTGTGCCATTTGGCACGTTTTACCTCTTGCATGAAGTCTTTTAGACTTAGAGGTTTATCCAGGATCCATTTTTGGATCAACTACTTTCAAAAGTAATGGGTCTTCCTTCTTGCATTAAAACAACAACAATTCCATAGATGGGGAGGTGATACTTTTAATATGGCCTGGCAAAACTAGTGGAACAAGGCTTCATCTGACAAGCTCAAAAATCTTCCTCTGTTGATATGTTGGGAAACATGGATCGGCAGGAACCGAAAGATTTGCACCAAGGCTAACAAACTGCCTGACATCATTAGCGCACAAGCCCTGCTATTTACGAACTTTTGCCTAAGGAAGAGATTTGGCATAGCACTCGCAATATACAACCTGAGAACATTGATCAATCTTATCCGTAGGCATACTTTGACAGCTCTGCACAAAATGGACAACACAAAGGTGGTGTTGTTTTGTACCTAAACAATAATCATTTTTTCAAACTTCAATCGGGATTGGGCAATGGCACGAATAATTTCTCTGAACTATACAGCTTAAAGTTACTTTTATTATTTGCACTAGAACTGGGATGTCGTCAACTATAGGTGTATGGAGATTCTCGCATTGTTATTGATTGGTTCAATCTTAATGCCACATGCCACGTGCACACACTCAAGACATTACTGGATGAAGATCTCATGATTAAGTCTCAATTTGATGTTATTACTTGTCACCACATTTACAGGGAAATGAATACTCTTTCCGACCAGTTATCCAAGGTGGGCACACAATAGATTTGTGGGACATGGTTGATAAACGAACACAATGGGGAAGCATATTACCAATGTTATTATCAACCATTCATGGATCCTGAGTAAAAAAACTCTAATTCTAACTAATATCACATCTCTACTTTTTGATATGGTTACCGATACTAGTTGCGATCTATGATGATGTTAGTAGTACAGATTTTTGCTTCACACATGGATAGGGACATATATTGTATTGTTGTGTTTCACTAGTACAGACTATATACAACTTTATTTAATATACTCATGTATGATTGTATCACTTAGATGTTTGTTGAGTGAATAAATAGCCAATTTTGCATATGCTTTTATGCATTTATGCTTTTATGCTTTTATCTTTAATTTTGCATATTTTATAATGAAGGTTACGATTTTTCCTTGGGGAAAAAACAACACCGATTCCATTTCCTAAAACATCACATTCCAGAATTAAGGTTTTTGTGAAGTCTGGCATAGCTAAGACCGGTGCTTGGCACATTACCTCTTTAAGATGTTCAAAGGCCTTAGTTACTTTTGGAGTCCAAGAAAATGCATCTTTCTTTAGTAATGTTGTTAGAGGTGTTGTTATTCTCCCATAATTCTTAATAAACTTGCAATAATACCCTGTCAACCCGAGAAATCTGTAATGACCCATTGAATTACAGGGAACATAAGAATATTAGCATGCATACGAGGCATGCATATGATAGCTACATATACATGCATCGCATGTACTGCACTAGCATACATACTAACTAATTATGAAAAGTCCAAGTATAGGGTAATAAATTAATTATTAAAGTACTGAATAAATATCTAACTCACCAGGATATAATGAATATATTGTGAGGTACTCGTTATATATACCACCATCATAATATAACTAGTAATTGTTCAAAGAAAAGTAAAAGTAATTGCTTATGCAAATAAAAGAGAATTATAATATAAACTCAAAATAGCAAAGGCATTAATGCAATATATAATATACAAAGGAATTATAATACATTAATTATTATATAAACTAAAAATGTGACATTATATATATATAAAGATTAAAATAAGAATCTATAACATATACATTAAGTAATCAAAAGTGAGCATGCCATAAAATCATAAAAGAATTTTATAACAAAGTGAAAACATTATTATAAATAGCAACAAGGGCGGTGACCATTTCAAGGAGGGGAGAGGATTTGGAGTCTCACAGTGAAGGGAAGACAATGGAGATTAAACTGAGAAGTAATAGACAGAGAGGCAGAGTGAGTTTGTAGAGAGAAATTTGATATTTGAGTAATTGTTCTAGGAATTTTGGCACGGGGGCCAAAAGATCTGTCTCTTAGATATGGGCACTATATAGGTAGACCCAGATAGGCTGGGAGGAAAAGGGCGATTTGGTAACTACAGTAGTGGGAACAACCACAGTCCAAAACACCTTCAACTAATTTCCAGGTATTCTTCTGCATTTAAATTTTTAAATTCCAGTTACTGTCTTGTTTCAGTTACACAATTAGGGCTTTACATTATCTGGTTAAAATTGCACAGTTAGGGCTCTACAAAATCCTAGAAGATGCCTTATGGTTGTGGGGATTTTTTCCATTCCTTAATGGCTTTAATTTTGTTAGGGTTTACCTTAACACCCTCATGAGATACACTATGACCCGAATATTCCACCTCTTGTACTCTAAAGAAACATTTGGAGGTTTTTGCATATAATTGTTTCTCCTCCAATAGTTTGAGCACCCTGTCAACATGTTGAACATGATCCTTCGAAGACTTGTTGTAGATTAGTATATCATCAAAAAATACTAACACAAATTTTCTAAGGGTTTGAAAATGGAATTCATCAAACATTGAAATGTGGAAGGTGCATTAGTAAGGCCAAAAGGCATGACCAAAAATTCATAATGACCCTCATGAGTTCTGAATGTTGTTTTCGAAATGTCTTCAATCTTCATTTTAATTTGATGATATCCTGAACGAAGATCTAGCTTGGTGAAGTAAATTGCTCCATGTAATTCATCCAACAATTCATCAATGACAAGAATGGGAAATTTATCTTTAATAGTGAGCGTGTTGAGCTCCCTATAATCCGAACACATACGCCATGATCCATCCTTCTTGTGCACCAATACTACTAGAGCAAAGAAAGAACTTCGACTAGGTTGAATTATAGTACCCTCTAGCTTTTCTGCAACCATACGTTCAATTTCACTCTTTTGGGCATAGGGATATTTGTAAGGCCTAGGTTTGGAGGAACACTTCCTAAAATCGAATGAATAGCATGATCATGATCACGAATAGGTGAGAGGCCTTTGGGAGTCTCAACTACCTTGGAATGATTGTCCAAGACTTTTTGGAGATCTGGAGAAATAGATGATTTCGATGTTTCAACCTCTAATGAGCATAATTGTGCAATTACGCCCCGTTGTTCTTTCTTCAAAAGCTTTGCCATGCCATTAGAGATGATTATCTTTCCTAGTTTCCCTGTGATACCCCTTAATTCAACTTCCTTTCCTTCCCAAAAAAAATTCAAGAAAAGTTCTTGAAAATTAAAAGCTATCGTCCCCAAAGATTGTAACCATTGGACTCCTAGTACAACATCAACACCACCCATTGGAATGGAAAGCATTGGACTAATCAATACATATTCCCCCATGGTTAGCTTGATATTATGGCACTTTCCAGAGCAATTTATAGTTCCTCCATTTGCAGCATCACTTGACACTCTGGTGCTAGATATAGGAAATAATTCAATTCCTTGACTATCTTACAATGAACAAAATTATGGTACTACTTGAATCAATCAGCACTATTACCTTTTTCTTCTTGGTATATCGTTCTATCTTGAGAGTTTGAGGAGTGGTAATTGCTTCTAATGCATTACAAGATATGGTTGGATTCATTTCTTCTTTCTCTAGGGTTGGTTCCTGGTGTATATTCTCCTCTTTTGATGTTTCTTGTTCCTTTTCTTCCTCCTCTTCACAATCTATGTAAAATAATTTCTTCTCGGCACACTTATGACCTTTAGGGTATTTGCTATCACAACTGTAACAAAGCCCTTTTGCTCTTTTTTCCTCCAATTGTTGTGGCGTCAACCTTGCAAGTTGTGGAAGGTTAGGAGCAACAACACTTCCATCTTTATAGTTGTGAGTGATAGATTCCTTGTTGCCATAATTTTACTTTCAACTTTTCTTGCCACCCTGAATGCCTTCTCCAATGAATAAAGTTCCCAAAGGCGTACCTCATGTTGGATGTTATCTTTTAAAGTCCCTATGAAGACATCAATCCTATGCTCCTCAAGAATATCAGTTACCCTTATATTCAATTTTTTGAAGTCCTCAATGTGCTCTGCATTGAACCCTTTTTTTTAGATTTATCAATTGGCTAAAGAAGGTGTTTCTCTTTGTATCCTCATAATGTGCTATCATTTCCTTCGTAAAAATAGACAAAGTGAAAAGTGGTTTACGAGAACAAAGCCATTGATACCATACAAACTGATTAGGTTCTAAATATAAAGATGCAATGCGTACCTTTTGTGTGTGTTGCACATCACGGAGGTCAAAATATTGTTCAATCTGTAGTATCCATGTTAATGGATCCTTGCCAACGAACTTCCTCATATCGATCTTTGGAATGTGGTGGGTCTTAAACCCAACATTGGAATCTCTAAAATCATAATTCATATTCTTTTTGTCCTCATCACGATTTTCATGGATTACCTTGTCACCATTGGGATGTCTTTCTTGCAATAACTTTATCAACCATTCCATCTTGATATTCATCATTGCTTTCACATCTACTTTTAAACCATCCTTCAAACCTTTTATTTTTGCTTTTAAACCATCCATGTCCACTTTTAAGCCATCCATGTCCCCTTTAGCTCATCTTTGGCTGTTCTTTGTGAGAGCAAAATTTGTTGCACTTGGTCCTGCAATTTTGATATATAATGTTGCAATTCTTTCTCTTCATGCGTCATACTAGAGCTTTCTGAGGGCTTAATGTGTGTAGAATTCTTTTGTTTGAGAGGCATTTTAGAACCAAATACTTGTTGAAAAGTGTAACTAGGTTCAGTCTTCATGATGACATGTGTAATTGTGATTTTATGTAATTGATGTAAAGAAGAAAAATAAAATTATTATTGTAATGCTTGTCTCATGGGTTTCATGAGCAAGGAATTTTATTTTTAGTAATGGCTCCCATTGTGATCCCTTAGGTTTGGTCATAAAGTCAAATTGAGTCAATGTCATGTATGAAGGAGCCTTCTTGGGCATGTTACATTTGTTAGAATGAAAGAGTCAAATAGCTCTCCAAGATCAAGCTCAAGCATCTCCTTCAAGTCGACCTTAAATGAAATAATGTTTTTGCTCCAAAAGACATGTCGGCTCACCCACAGTTCAAGTAGGCTTATTATGGAGGCTCCAACGACTATAAATAGGGTAGCTCAGCCTCATTTCAGAGACAGAATTTCGTTCAAGAAGATCTCTGCAATAGGAAGTGCAAGAATCACCCAGAAAGGATTCTCATAGCCATTAAGAAGAAGGAAGGAAGAGCGAAGGTGTATTGGGTCTGTTTTAGGGTTGTTCTTGTGTCACACATGCAAAGAAGAGAGAGATCACCTGCTGCAGGTAAAGCCAAGAAGATTACAGTCATCTAAGGTAATCGAATTGGGAGAAGGACAAGTCAAAATGCCAAGGAAGCAACCTCCACTTAAAGCAAAGGAAATCAAGGTTCCAAAGTTGATACTTTAGTTGTGTTAGGGTTTCTAAAGGAAGCCGAGAAGATGCAGGTCTGAAGCAGAGCAAAAGGAAGTTGATATCTGAAGGATAGCCAAGGTACAAAGGAAGGAAAGTAGTTGGACCAAGTGTTGACTCGGGCACGAAAGATAAGTAGTGAAAAAGTACTTGTGTCTTGGTCTTGGAGTGGCAAATAGGTCAAGGGCCTTGGTATTGGTATTCATCAATTGTGTTAGTTTTTGTAGCATCAAATGTGTTCTAGCCTTGAAATTTTGTGGAGAGGTTAGAATACATGAGATCTCCGAAACCCAAAAATCGTTTCTAGAAATGACTTAATTAAATTATTACCTTGTTTTTAAATATTTCCTAAGTCTAAACTTAAGGAATATGGTTAATTAATCACAAATAATTAAGTCAAGGTGTGAATGTTCTAGAAACTCACACGAATCGACCTCAAGTTAATCCTAGCCATCGATTAATATTTAATCTGGATGTTGGAGTCCCAACCGAGGATTATAATAAGTCGATGGGCACCTGGAGAATACGCTTGGAGAGTTCGATTGCACTAGCAGATCGATTTTCGAAGTAGCAGCAGTCAGTTGCCGGAGAGAGAGTCAAAGAGATCGAAGCAGTGAGTGAGGGAGGGGCAAGGACAGTAATCTGAAGGAAAGATTTTCCAAACCCGACTAGGCAGCAACAAGAGGGTCGAGTTGTCCCAGAGAGGCAGCGCTGAAGGACAGCACAATTGCTCCAGCCAGGCAATTCGATTTGGACAAAGGAAAAATCGTTCTCAATTCAAAAGGCCGAGAAGAAGTCCCAGAGGGTCGGAGAGACGATTTCCTCAGCATCCAAAGGCAGAACAACTTCATCAAAGCCCAATCTAAGGCAAGTCGTCAAGCCAGCTACACAAAGCAACAAAGAGGCTGACACAAAGCTCTAGGAGGCCGAGTTTTGAGAGGCAAAATCGTTCCAGAGATTGCTTGTGGGAGAAGGGCAATTCCCTTCAATATTTTGCCCAGATTTCTAGTTGTTTGGAACACTAATCGGGCATCCATAGATGTACTCAGATTTCACTGTTGCATAATAAAATAAAACCCTCACTACTGCACAAGTTGGGTTTTTCCGAGGACATTAGTCCAAAAATAACTATGTTATTTTGATGTGTGTGTGCTAGCATTTCTTCCAGCGTTTATTCTTCTGCAGTTTTATTTGTGTAAGGTTGCAGCGTGAGTTATTCAGTATTTGTTGTAGGAAACAGTAAATAAATTGTTAAATTGAATTAACAATTAGGAGAAAAATTTCCGATTACTGCAATAGGATTCTGTTTTTCGGAATTTTCACAAATTGAAGTCTCTATAAGAAGAAGAATTCGTTTGGGTTTTCCTCTCAAGTGGGAGAGGTTTTGGCCCTGGTTAATCGCCTACATTCTGTGTCTCTTATCTCTTTATGGTTTAAGCATTGGTAGATGTTTGATGAAGAAGAGCACTAATAAACTAAGTAAAAGAAGATCTTAGTCTAAGAAAGGTAAAAAGCATTCACAAGCAGTTATCTAACGAAGAGAAATCACTTAATCTTGATGCCCTAGATTTTTCAACAATACTGATATTTATGCTTCAATATGCCCTTGGGATCACTTCAACTGATTTTCAAACAAAATTTATGTAATTTTTTTAAAAAATACACACATTTTTCTTGCGTTTAGGAGCTCGATATTGAAATGGTTGTAACTTCGTAATTTCGGCTCTCCAATGTTTAAAATTTTGTCCTTTGTTAGCCCTCTGAGTCTTATTTCCAATGCCACAAGTCAAATTTAGATTGGATTCTTCAAGATAAAGTTATGCCTGATTTCCCACAATGACCTGGTTATGGACTAGTTCAATAGAGCGAACTTGTACGGAATGTCACGTGTTATTGTTTCAACATTCGGCCCTGAAAATTATACACAAAAAACTATAATCCGTTCACTTTCAGTCACCTTTTACAAAATTTAAATCTGATGCTCATAGAGAAACTTATGACAATTTTCTCTAGGTCATCTATTTGAGACTTAATTCTCGAGCATGCAAAAATCCCTAACTTCCTCGGACAATATCTCAAAAAATATAGCGAACCAAGATCTGAAATTTCTACACAAAGTTCACCAAGATTTCGGCTCAATGTGGTCGAAATTTCAGCTTCAGAAGCTTCGTAGAAAAAAAGTTATAGGGAAAATTCCAAGATGACATGTTTGAAGCAGTGAAACCCTAGAATCCAAAGCTCCGATACCCAATGTTATCCAACCAGCTCACAAAACAGAAAAACAGATAGATCAACAACTTAAAAATTATCCTCTTCGAGGGAGAAACCTCCTTTACATTACATAAATGAACAATTCTTGGATGATACAAATGATAAGACCTCCTTGGTATATATAGGACTCTAAGGGGTCACAATATAATCAGATACTACATAACAATAATAATGTAAGGGCGCAACAATAACAATAGTGGGCTTCTATGGAGCACAACAATAACAATATGGGGGTTACATGGGCACAAAAAATAACAATAGGGGGCTACAATAACAATAACAATAAGGGGGATACACTAGTATTATAGGGACCTAACTTACCATGCGTAGTTTTTTTTTGGCTTTCTATCTTGTTGTAATGATGTCTTTGGAGGATTTTGGGCTCTCAATAGTGATAAAATTTTGTAGGATGATAGAATTTCTTATCATGGTAATCACTTGTGACTAATATTTATTATTTTCTTAGCTTTACTTGTTTATTTATGTCATCAAACAATTACACAATAGCAGAACATAGAGAACATAATGCACAAAAGAAAAGAGACCAAAAACTAGGCTCCAAGCCTGGGCAAAACCCCACAAGGGGGAAAACCCAACAACAATCCTTCCCTTATAGAATCAGATTAAAATGAGATATACAAGACCAAGACCAAGACCATGACCCAAAATTGCCACCAAAACTCCAAATCTAGCCCTCCTCCAAGTCACCTCCAAAGTCGAAAGTTCAATATAAGTCAAATCCAGTCTTCATGAATTTCCGGGCCCTAAAATCTCCGACCTGCAACAAGATCAGAACTTCGGCTTCTTCTCTCCACATGTGAAAGCTCTTCCTTCCTTCTTATTCATCCTTCTCTCTCCATTAGATAGGTGCAAAAGATATGTAAGTTGATGATGAATGAGTGTCCTTCAAAATGATCAAATTGTCCTCTATATATATCTGTTTAGGAGGTCAAATAGGTGGCTCTTGGAGCCCAGGCCAACTTGACAGTTTTGGTGGACTTTGACTCAATAAAAATTCTTTTCTTTTTTCTTTACAAAAGTCCAAATGGGACTTGACTCAAACACATTTCTGACTCACAATATATTCTCTTTTGACTCAATTGACCCTATAAGCAATAAGAACATGCTTTGACGACAATAAATTAATAATAATGAATATGATCAATCATAAAACTATATTTTATTACATTATAAAGACCAACACTAGTTACATTTTTCAACACTCCCTGTTAACTAGGGAGGTATTGATAATGACACAACAGGATACTCTCAAGTTGAAATATTCGTATAAGAAAGGACCTCAGATTGATAAGCATCATCACAACCAACATTGTCAAAAATAGCAAGGCCTTGACAAACAAGCTCTATCTCTCCACTAGATCATAGGACAATACTAGGAGGCATAAATTTGGACACCACCATCTCTCTAGGCACATACCCCATCTGGATGTTCACCAGGTATGTCCTCATAGGACTATTCTTATCTTGGATACCTGATCCTCAAAGAATATCAGTCCTCGGGACTATTCTTATCTTGGATACAAATTCTCAAAGAATATCGGTCCTAGATGCTTATCCAATCCACCATTCTCCCTACCAGTGCCTTCACTAGGCTTACGATTGTTTGTCCTAGCCATAGTGCATAACACATGGAGAATACGATGTCCATCTCTACTCCCTCTCAAATAGGGAGAAATAACCACAAGTCGAAGCTTGTCAAAAACACTAATCAATGCATCGGCTACGTGTTCTTCTATGGAGATCTATTGTAGCTTCTTGGCTCTGAGCTTCGACCTTCCTGGTTCTCTGACAGCGTTGAATCCAACATGTCATCAAGTAGTTCATCAAACACCTTATGGAGCCAAACTTCTTCATAGTTGATTGCACAAGCCTTCACATCCTCTTCCTTTGTAACAAAATTATGCTTTCACGCTTTTCCAAGAAATTATATTAGCTTCCAATCATCAGAAATATCTATATCAACATCAACATTGTTAATCAATGTATTCCTGGATCAAACCAATCAGCTATCGGTACAATAATATCAAGATTCTTCAACTTCTTACTAAAGGATATTGCCCTAGATTAGTCATTTTCTCTTTTTGATCATAAGCTTCTCTGGGTTTTCTGCCAAACTTTGAAGTAGTGTTGTATCCATCCAAGACCTAACATTTCCCTCTTTTCAACTAAAGTAGATGAATTTCTTCCCCTTTTATTAAGTCTTGCCTTCATGTTGCATACTTCAAACAGTGTTCTTCCTTTTCAAAGTCTTTGTGCTTTGCTACATTCTTTCAATTCTTCCATCTATTAGTCAAGTTTAGATAGTTCTTGTCTTAACCTACAAGCGTTATTAGAAGACTATGAAAGAACAAAAGGAAAAGTACAAAGACAATAGCAATCGTAGTAATCAAGGAGATGTAGAGTACTTATCTTTTGAGAAAGGTTAGCTCCCTCTTAATATTGGACCTATTTATCACCCTTGTTCCCATAATATCATTCTTGAACATTCTCAAGAGCTAGGTTTTCTTCCTTACAGCAGGAACGACTAGTTAGGGCTTCTATTCCTAGAATTTTCCACATCAAGCCTTTTCTAGGGTTTACAAACCCTAGATTCTCGAAGTCTTCAAGATCTACCATTTAAGAAATTGCAAATTCTACAAACATACTA
This sequence comes from Pinus taeda, assembly GCA_000404065.3. NCBI lineage: Eukaryota > Viridiplantae > Streptophyta > Pinopsida > Pinales > Pinaceae > Pinus > Pinus taeda. The sequence continues at coordinate 100,045 of APFE030747945.1, read as the reverse complement.
ATAAGTTAGTTTGCAAAACCCTAGAGACATTATTGACAAGCCTACTATACATGAGATTTCATTCATTGACCTAGTCTTCATAAGGAAATAATCAGAATGCTAACATATCAATTATGTCACAGTCTCTAATATATATCTATGCAAACCCTTTTACTATCTTTCAAAAGATCATCACCATGACCTAGAGAGTTTAATGTAATCGACATAGATCATGAAATGCACAAAAATTATACGTACCTCTTCAACCTTATCTATCCATCCTTGCAGAGATTTGGTCATATTTCTTCAGTTGATACGAGTCGCCTTCCTTCAATAGAGGTACCTTAGACCTTCAATTGTTGATCATAGAGATTTCCTTTGGGTTGCTTGCAATGTTCTTTGAACATGCAATCTCTCCATAACTTTCAGTCCCTTATCAAACTTCACTGTAGATAGGTCGGCTTTAATGATGTAATTAGCTCTTCTTCTATATATAGGAAGGGAGTCTCAGTAGCTTTCTTGCTTCTCATATTTGTATTATAGTTCTTTCTTAGTAATTCGTTCCTTCAATCTTCATAGACAGGTCAGCTTCATGGTGTAACTCATCCTCCTTTCAAGTATAAGTATAGTTGCTTCATATACTGGTGTCACAGAGATAAACCTTCAGATACCTAGTCATAGTTCTTACACAAAGATCTCAATGTCTTCGACCTTCAGAGATGATTTATATAGCTTTGGTTTCTTCCATTGATTGTTTACTACAGGAAGTTGACTTTTGTACAGGCTTCTGTCCTTTTTCTCCAAACTCAGATTAACGACCCTCAAATCCATATACAGAACAATGTTACCTCATGACTTCACATATGATCACAGTGCTTCATATTTGCATTGAATATAAAGATGATGGACTTTTCCAGTAGCTCGCATAGTCCTCCTGTAGCCCATTTCAACATAGTGTTACAGCAAATTCAGATGCCACCACAATAATTTTAGATTTGTCACAGGTTTGTCTTCGTCCTAGTAGACACTTCGCTGTCCTTGGGAATTCTTGGTATAGATTGTTCTGCTTTCGAGATTATGTATTGTATTATACTTGTTGTATATTAGAAGTATAGTGACTCCATAAAATTTGGATGCCTTGAATAGCTCGAGTCTAGGTGTCATCATGAATGTCTTGATTGTTTGAGTCTCAAGTCACCATAGGTTCTCAAAAATTCAGAACCTTTGTTTACATTTGTAATCTCATTAACTCCTTCGAACTGTTACTTTGCTTGATATATCAGAACACAAGATGTTTTGATTGTCACATTGTAAAGATATAAATGTCATAAAGGACCTTCTTTATTACAGAGATAGATGCTATTAGCACATAAATGTTTTATAGAATATTTGTGTCACCAAGGAGAGAATTATTACTGAAAATCGCATCAACATTATCACAGAAGCTCACATCATAAAGGAGAAATGTGTAACAGAAAAACTCGCATTACTAAGACCCTTGAATGTTCAAAAGATATGTTGCTACAGTAGGCTTAGAGAATTGTCACAGAACCTTTTTGCATGGATCGAAGAACAATGCCTCAGAGATGTATTAGCTTCAGAGATTTGTTCTTTTATTCATGTTTGGGAGAGAATATTGATCACCACTAGTCCTTCTAAATTTCAGCCTTTATCCTTTATTATATCCTTCATAGATTGCAGGTTGAGGAGACTGGTTGAATACAATTTCTGGAAGCACATTTAGCCACAGAGACTATATCATAGAGATTTGAACTGTACTTTAATCCTTTTTTAGCAAGGGTATAAATCTTTTCCTTATCCTTTTCTTCAATCTTGAAACAAGTTTTGAATGGTAAGAAAACAGACCTATCTGAAGTAGTGTTAATTTCAGTTTTCAAAGAATTGATCTTTTCAAATCTCTTGGACATATGCTACAGATCTTGGACCATTGTCTTCATTTAGAGTATAGACCACATATTCAAATCCATAACTCAGAACAGAGTTTGGACAGATGCTACAGAGTTCAGATCAAACTTCTTAGATTACGACTACAAGTGTCTCAAGATGTAGTCTTCAACGAGAGAGAGAACTATCTTTCTTCTTCTATCTTTCTTAGCTCTGATGCCATGTTGAAATTTTGTAGGCTGACAGAATTTCTTATCATGGTAATTACTTGTGACCAATATTTATTATTTTCTTAGCTTTACTTGTTTATTTATGTCATCAAGCAATTACACAATAGCAAAACATAGAGAACATAATGCACAGAAGACAAGAGACACCAGAAATTAGGATCCAAGGCAGGGCAAAACCCCACAAAGGGGAAAACCCAACAACAATCCTTCTCTTATAGAATCATATCAAAATGAGATATCCAAGACCAAGACCCGATATTGCCACCAAAACTCCAAATCTAGCCCTCCTCCAAGTCACCTTCAAAGTCAAAAGTTCAACATAAGTCAAATATGGTCCTGAAATTTCAACCCCTGAAACTGCAACAAGATCAAAACTTCGGCTTCTTCTCTCCACATGTGCAAGCTCTTCCTTCCTTCTTATTCATCCTTCTCTCTCCATTAGATAGGTGCAGAAGATAAGTATGTTGATGATGAATGGATGTCCTCCAAAATGATCAAATTGTCCTCTATATATATTTGTTCAGGAAGTTGAATAGTTGGCTCTTGGAGCCCAGGCCAACTTGACAGTTTTGGTGGACTTTGACTCAATAAAAATTCTTTTTCTTTTTCTTTACAAAAGTCCAAATGGGACTTGTTACTTGACTCAAACAAGTTTCTTTGACTCACAATAAATTCTCTTTTGACTCAATTGACCTTATAAGCATGAAGAACATGCTTTGACTAGAATAAAATAATAATAATGAATATGATCAATGATAAAAATTATATTTTATTACATTACGAAGACCAACACTAGTTACATTTTTCAACAACTAGAGCAATATGGGGTACTAAAAGGCAAATACTGCAATAGGCCTTCAAGAAATATATGTGTAATCCAAGTACAGGGAATATAAAACTTGTAAGACAAATAGTGCTCTAGTGTTAGCATTATTTGTAAGATGACAGGGCAAGAATATATGAGCCCTTTAGTTGTTGAAAATTTTTGTTCTGAACATTATCATTTAGGCTCTCATGCAAAAATTGGCAAAGCGACAAATCAGAGACCAATGGCCAAAGGAATGCGAACAACATATACTAATGTAACTTGTGTTTATCTATTATATATAGAAGGTATATTTTTTTTCCTAGATAAAAATATGAATGTTTTTTCCACAACCCTAGATTTTTTTTGGCAGAACTTTTACTTTTAACTTCTTCTTTTTTCTTAATTACAAGAATAAGAGTGGCCAAAAGCCTAAATGTGGTCAAGGGCCTGGAGAATAGGGAGAACCCATAAATTTTATATGACCAATGGCAGGATTACACTGGCTCTGATACCAAATGATATAAACAAAAATTTGTTATCACAAAAACTATTCAGAATATCTGGAATATGAGAATATTCATCATAGGATAAATAATATTTATATATAAATGTTTTGAGTACAAGTGATATGATTGAATACGATGATAATATTAGGCAGAGGTGCCCTTTTGTAAAGAGTCATGTCTTTTTGAGACATGCCCTTTTCATAATTATTAATTATTATTATTCATATTATTTATTATTTATATTATTCCATATTCATGTTCATAACATAGCAGCTGACCAATAATGAGTGAGAGACATATGAGAGACTACTATATGAGGGGCGCATGAGGCTATTGGCTAGAAATCTACATCATGGAAGAAAAAAATTCACCTAAGGTAGGCCAGCCACTTTGAATCTATTTTCATGTTCTAAGAGATTAAAACCAACAAGCTAACCATTTGAGCAATGAGGCATCTCCACTGGAAGGTGGAACCCTTGGCAAAACGACTCAATTTCATTAGAATGAATAAGCCAGAGTTTTGCATGCCATCCATCCAAGGCAAGTTACTTTGAATCTATAGAGTATTTTCATGTTCTAAGAGATTGACCAACAAGCTAACCATTTGGCCAATGAGGCATCTCCACTGGAAGGTGGAACCCTTGGCAAAAGGACTCCATTTGAGCAATGAGGCATCTCCACTGGAAGGTGGAACCCTTGGCAAAACGACTCAATTTCATTAGAATGAATAAGCCAGAGTTTTGCATGCCATCCATCCAAGGCAAGTTACTTTGAATCTATAGAGTATTTTCATGTTCTAAGAGATTGACCAACAAGCTAACCATTTGGCCAATGAGGCATCTCCACTGGAAGGTGGAACCCTTGGCAAAAGGACTCAATTTCATTAGAATGAATAAGCCAGAGTTTTGCATCCATCCATCCAAGCCAAGTGGTATGTCAAAATTAAGACAGTACAAAAGTCAAAAGCCATCATAACCCCTGCACAACAGCACATATTATGTTTAATGGAGAATCAGCCTTTTCAAGTGAGTTTTGTTCTGAATTCAGCCACATGTGGGATAATGGAATCCTGGAGTTTTGGTGAGTATTTCACGTCTGAACTGGGTGAGTATTCCCAACTTTCCATTTCAAGCCACACACGGGTTCATCATCAAAAACTATGGATATATGAGAAAGATATTTCTAAGTTGACTTACAACATTTAAGTCTTTAAACCAATTCAACAAAATGTTTATATTTACAGTATCGATTATGCATAATGTGGGGAAGGATTTTAACTTTTAGAAAGGGGGCCTATTTCTTATACCCAAAACCATTTGGGCGCCATGTCTCACTTTTTTCTGTCATTTCCCATTCTATTTTCTCTTTCTAGTAACTTAGGTCATGTCCCATTCACTTTGGGTGAAATATTAACTGTGTAGATCCATTATCATATTTGGACAATGCCAAAGTAGTAGGTTGATCTTGGTGACTCTACGACAGGTTTTACCTCTATTTACTTTGATCCCACATCTAATCATCACAGGATTCTGGTATTCTAAGAGAATATGCAATGCCCATCCCCTTTAACCGTCCGATTGAGCTATGGTATAGTTTAATCATTTTGGTCGTTCCCAATTTAATAAGCACCCAAGCTAACTATGTGTATAAGAAGTGATGCTTTTCCATATGTTTTCAAGTTTCAACCTCGGTGCCAAAAATACAGCTATGCTCAAGAATGACCAAACAAGCACGATCATTAACTATAGTCTATTCCAAGACAGGTAAACTTGGGATTACCGCATAAGTGAACTGAAGCTCTTGAGCTCTTACTCAAAACTGTGGAAGCTGTAAAATTTTGATATCCAAAGTCTTCAATTTCGGGTAGTCCACAACACTGCACAAATTAATAATGTAATTAACAAACTGAATTACTTCAATACTTAGAGTTAACCACTCTACTGATCTTTTCTATTGAATTGCAAACACATCCATCAAAACCAAGAAGCAGGTCTTTTATGGATACTGTAGCAGATTACATAAGATTTGTGATTAGGTCCAGGCCAAACCCAGCACCTGACTGGGCTTTGTGGTGGTGGTTTCAAAATGCTTTATCTTAGACCTAGATACCAAATCTGAATAAAAAAAAAAGGCAAGAACCATGGCACTGTCCTAACTGAATATAGAAAATACGAAATCAAACAATTTGGAAATGAGCATGTGATCAAACGGCAAGATGTTTAAATCACCAACATGTTCCACTCCTATCCCATTCTGTTAGGTGGTGATAGCCACCAGGTCAACTACCAATAACCTAATGCCCTAAATCCTTGTCTTATTTATTAATAATTTTCTATAAAGTAAAATTATATATGTGTATAGATAACTTTTTTCTCTTGGAAAATAGATTTATGGCAAACTTGCAAGCACTTCCCTCACTCAACCGTTATAGTTAACCCACCAGACTCTGAAAAAGTAATTCAGAAACAAATTTCAAATTTATGGAAGTTAGATAAATGAAAAAAGAAAATATCTAATGGAAAAACTTTAAAATGCAATTAAAACTTGTATGCAAAACACTAAATCTAAAGCATAATAATAATAAAAACATTTGATCAAGCTTGCTTTTAAAAACAAAAGTATATTAAAGAAAATAAGCACTTCAATCAAATCTTTATATATCGAATCTCCTGTTCTGTAATGCTGTGAATTTCATTCATTTCCTCTCTGATAAGATTGTGACTTAAATTATTGATATTAAAAAAGAAATTATATAAAAATATTAAATTTCAATCACAAAATAATATTAAGTTTAAATTTTTGGGAAGAGAGAAAATTACTTATCGATATTATAAAATAAATACAAACGCATATGCAAATGACATAATAAACGACGAAAAAATGGCAGAATGCAATTTATGTTCACCGGAGTTTCCAGAGTTTCGACGTCAAATTCTTCCTTCCGGACTGTTCTTATTCTCTTCGAATTTGGGGTTGTAACGGCTTCGTCGACATTAAAACCTGCACTTGACCAGAGTGGCTTAATGGGCTTAATGTAAATAATTTGATAATAAATAACGGGAAACATAACACCAATTTCAGGATGATAACCTTCATTAACATTTTCTTCCAGCCCAAGACTGCCTTGCGTGGACCTTTTCTTTTTTCGTGGCATTGCAAACTTCGTGTGCCCAAATGAAGAACTGAGGGGTAGTTGGGAATGGAACCCACGACGCCTGGACAAATTTATGGGCGTCGAAACTGGGAATCTGCAGCTGACTCTCAGGCTTAAGACTATGTTAATGATACTGCCTTTATGTGGTGGCGGGAAAGACAGCATGGTGTTATATGCTATGAATACATTTACTCGATTGTGAAGCGCGGCGCTAAACCACTTTAAATAGGGGGTTATTTCCGGCACAGAATAAAAAAGTGGTTAACCATTCAAAATAACAAGCGCTGCATTGCAGCTGGCCAAGCAGGTTTGAAAATGGAAATGATAATAATAATTTAAAACCACAATGCATCTCAATATTAAAATTAAAATAATATATAGAGTTATTTTAAGTTATAAAAGGGTATTTTTCATGATATTTTATTTTATTTGGTTAATTTTAACTAAAATCAAGCAGAGACTTTTAAAAAATTGAGTTTAAGTTGTTTAATCTGTAAAATTCTAGTTTAAGTTGTTTAATCTATAAAATTGGAGTGCCCAGGGGTTTTTCAAGGGGTTGAATCCATTTATGCATTAAAAAAACATTTTAAATATCAAAAAAATCACATTTTTCCTTGAAATTGTTTGAAAAAATCTATTTTAGAAATAAGAAAGAAGAAAAAAATTATTTTAATGTCCAGGAGGCTAAAGATAGCCTATGGGACAAATTGCTTCTTCATATGCTTGATGTATTCGGCCCTTTTTCTGTGAAGTTTCACAATAAATGCTCTGAGCTTCTCAACAAACCCCTCACTAAATAGATTATCCCAAGAACTAGTTGCTTCCCTATTGTCTTTGAAGGCCTCACATTCTAAAATGAAATGTTTTTTTGTTTCCACTTTTCCGAAAGAACAAAAAATGCATACCCTTTCCTCCCACACTTCCTTTGGCCTTTTCCAGAGCCCTGTTTCACAACGGAGTTGATGAGAATTAGTCCTTAACTGAACAATAAGAATTTTGGCTCTCCAAGAGATATTGGCCTCTATGTATGCTTTTGGTTGATTGATTATGAATGGGATTAAACACTTCAATATAAGTAATTTTTCTTTCTTCCTAGCTCCTTATCCAAGTACGTTCGTGAAAGTTTTCCATAACAAAAGCTTTTATCTCTTTGTTGTTTATGGGACATGCGTTCAAGCAAATACCCCATTTACTAAACCATTTGTTATTTTGTTGCATCCAAGTTTTTTTGCTCTTGCACAATCTATCATTAAAGACAACCTTAGGCCATCTACCCTCTTCCATTTGCTCATTTCTTTTTAAATACCTTATGACTCGCACCATAGCAATTGCTTCAATAGGAGTAGTCCCTGTTTCACTTAACAAGATATCATAAGAAATTGCACTTTTAATCTTAAATTTGTTTGTAATCAAACGCTTCTAAATTTTCTCAATTTGTCTCCACTGCATGTCGGACATACTACTAGCCCACAATTCACAACCATAGAGAATCACCAGAATCACTAGAAGCCCGAAAAGAGTTTGAGTGGTCTTCAAGTCCCATAACTATGCCTCTCTACACCCATTTTGAAAAGCATAAAATGCTTTCCAACCCCCCAAAGTTCTTTTCTTTCTACAACCATTCCAGTTTAGATTTTTGTTGAAGTCAATCCCGAGGTATTTGTAATCTGCAACTTCTTCCAGAATGTTTCCTTCAAGGTATAATTGATGCCCGTTATGTTTTCTTTTCTTAGAGAAGACCACTACTTTCGTTTTGTTGATATTGACTTGCATCCCCACACTTCTACAAAAATGCTAAAGGGATAGTAAGTGCTCTTGCAAGCCAAGAGCCGATTTAGCAATCAGAATAAGGTCATCTGCATACAAAAGAAGCCTTATAACAAACTTGCACAAATAGATACCATCACCTCCTTGCGAATTTAACCACTCCTCAAGCTTGTCGATAAATAAACCAAAAAGGGTAGGAGACAATGGGCAACCTTGCTTGACCCCGATATCGCTTCTAAAACTTTCAAAAATGCCTGCTAAAGTTCTAATTTTGACTTTCACATCTTCATACAACCTATACACAGCTGCTCTCAAATGTTAGGAACCCCAAGTTCCTCCATTATCTGCCAAAGTTTATCCCTAGGAACCGAGTCAAATGCTTTTCTGGAATCAACAAAGAAACAAAAGACTTCTTCATTTTTCTCCCAAACTTTTTCAATGATGTGCCTTAAAGTTATGCAATGATCAACTGTGGAATGTTTAGGTCTAAAACCTGCTTGCCCTTTAGCACGCTTATCTCTTTCTTCTGCCCACTTGCTAATTTTGTTTTCTAGCATGCTTCCAAATAGCTTTGCAAACAAAGTGTTTATCATGATGGTCCTATAATTGGAGAGATTATTGACATCACCGCTTTTGAAAAGAGGTATTCCCAGACTAGTTGACCAATCTGTGGAGAGCCTTTGTTGTATGATGTTGTTGAAAAATTTTGTATTGTGAGGTGCAAAAATCTTTGAGCCCCGCTTTAGATATTCTGCTTGGAGTTCAGTTAAGTCTTTTTCTTTTCCAACCCCCAACTTCTTAATACCCATTTCTACCTCTTGTACCATGAAGAGTTCAATATCAATGTTGACCAGGGGGTGGATCAACCTTGGGAACCTGCTCATAGAGTTGTCTTGCATAGTCAAACAATTTAGAAGCTATAATATTATTTCCAATTTGTATCTTTTTCGATTGTAGCTCCTTCCAAAATAATTTGGGATTATTTTTCCCAAGGAAGATTAGTTCTTCCCTCAAAACCATGAAATCGTTTTTTTTCTTGTTTAATAATTGCTTGTACGATTTGAGCTTTATGTTATCTTTGTTTGACTCTTTCCACATTCTCCTTGCCTTTTTGCATTCCTCGTCAAACCAAGCATTAACCGGAAAGCAATTTGTTTCAGACTTCCTAATTTTTGTTCTTTTGCACTTTGCAAGTGCGCATTGAATTAAATGTATTAATTCATGACTATGAAGGTTGTGAATTGTAATTTTCTCATTCTCAAAGAGCCTCTCTAGCGTCATTTTGAAGGTATTACAATTTGTTGGCATCAAAAGAATTCTGCCCTATGGGGGATTTTTTTGGACATGCTGAATTTTTTACTCTAATTGTTTTTTCCAATCCAAGAGAAACATAAATAAGTTGGCTTGTGAACTAATTTCAAATCCCACAACTGATCTCCAACCAAAACTTCTTCCATTTTCTCACACAAACCATGCGAGCAAATTACACAATCTACCACACTTGCTCCATTGTAAGTATTGCAAGTGAAATTATAGACTTTGCCCATCTAGTCAAGCCATTACAAATCACTAAATCAAAGGCCCCACATAGAGTAAGCAATTGTTCACCAAAGAGATTGCATCCCTTGTCCTCTGAAATTCTTTCCCACTGATGATTACTTTCTTCTGTAAGCCAAATAAGGTCACAATCATCTTTACAACAATGAATGCTAGCTTTATCTCACTTGCAGTCCTAGCATTGAAATCACCCACTATAAGGACTTCACCTAGCTGTGAATATGTTGCAATATCCGCTTTTAAAGTTGCAAATGGATCTTTGTGGTCAAGCCATCTACCTTTGTAGATTTTTGAAACTTGTGGCGCAAAATAGCATGCTGCAATTCTAATGTGGTTTCCATTTTCTGATATTTTAAACCAAATGAATTACTTATTTGAGTCTTCTTTTCTAATTGAATAAGACGACCTTCTTTCTCCCTTACTAAAACCATGATACCCCCGTGCCCTTTGCCATTCCCTGCTGCCTTGTTCCACACTGCCATCTTCCAGTATCCTTCAAACAAAGGTGTCTTGCACCCTTCATGCTCATGTGTTTCTATGAGGAAAATTATGTCTCTATTTTCCGCAATAGGCCCTAACCCAGGTCCTCGTCTCCATGGGTAACCTCTGCAGTTCCAACAAACTAATCTTAAGGAACCTGGGTATGACTTGATTGTTATTTATTTTGACATGCAAGACTCACATTTGAGTCTTTGTCCCTGTTTTCCCATACCGACCTTGCTTTCTGATTTACTGTTGAAGAGTTTGTTGCCTCTTCTTTATTACCATCTTGTTGCTCTAATCTGGACGGAGGTCTAAATTGCGCTATCACAGCTTTGCCTTTATAAATCCATGCTCTTTTTCCTTCATCTCTTGCTGCCCTAACCTTTAAAATTTCCTCCCTTCTTTCCTCCTATTGTTTTACAGTTAAATCTTCTTCTAGGAAAAGACGAGAACCCCTCAAGAGATGTTTCTTGCTTAGAATAATATATTTATCACGCAAGCTAGGCATAATGACTTTTATGGGCCTGACTTTCTCCCCGTTAAACTTACCCACCCTCCATGCTTGACATATTTTTCCTTGCCATATCAACTTGTCTTTCAAGAAGTCTCTTGCAAGGTTAAGAAGACATTCATTTTTCCCATAGTCTTTCACCCCTTTAATAATTATGTTCGCTGCCCTATTTTGTCTTTCCTTGCCTTCACTATCTTGCATGTTTTCAACCTAAATATTTGTTTCTCCTTCCTTATTAGCAGAATTGGTAATAACATGAGCCCAAGTTTTGGAAACTTCAATGGAATCTCCTTTTGTTTCTTCTCTTGTGTTCTCTTCATGGTTGTTTATTTGAGCAATCATTTTCCCTTTATCCTAGGATGATTTCACATTCACCGCCTCTATACTTTCCACTACATATTTCTTTATGTTTTGCACATCCGCCTTCATGCGTTGCCATTCTATCTTCCCTGTCATGAGAGTTTCCTGTAGCAATGCCACTTGTTCTTTTAAAATTTTATTGCTTTCTGCTAACGCATTGTTCTCAGCCATTATTATATGAATTTTATGATCTCTTTCCCGCCCTTTAGCTTCTAAAACCTCCAACCTTTGTTTTGCATTTAACAATTCTTTCACATAAATATCAGATGACCAGGTGAGAGGTGTGGATGTGGGACTATATAAGGCAAAATCATCAATGGCTTTTCCTTTGGATTTCTTGTTGTCACATGCTTGTGGAGGAGACTTGTTTGAGTGCTTTTTGCGAAGGGCTCGATTACATTTCTTTGGAGACCATTTCTTCCTTGCTTGCTCCCATTTTAGACGGCCTATTCTTTGTTTTAAAATGCCCTGATATTGTTTGGCATTGACCCAAACCCACTTCCCAGCTTTGGCAGATGAGGCAATTTTCAGTTTTCCTAAACCATTTGTCTCCACATGTTCTAAAATTTATGGTTCCTTTGTCTTGTTTGAATGCATTTGTCACTGCTTGCTCATTGCTCGATACTTTTGCTGCATAAAAACTCCATGCTCTCACACTACTCATTGTTCACTGCTCGCTGCTCTCATACTGCTCATTGTTCACTGTTCACTGCTCGCTGCTCTCACTGTCGCCCTGTTATGAAACCAACTCAAGAAAAGATAGAAAAGATAGATCAACGCCTTAGAATTCAACCTCTTCGAGGGGTCAACCTCCTTTACATTACATAAATGAACAATTCTTGGATGATTCAAATGATAAAACCTCATTTCTATATATAGGAGT
>APFE030747945.1:6419-82808 GCA_000404065.3 Pinus taeda | reverse complement strand
TTAGATTCTGTTCCTTTTTGTGCAAGTGACACTTGTTGCACTTGGTCTCGTAATTTTGATATATCATGTTGCATTTCTTCCTCTTCTTCATGAGTCATGCTAGAGCTTTCAGGTCACGTACTAGGTGTTTCCATTTTCTTTCTTTGGGGCATCAATTACTGATAATAATGCTTCACTGTGCCTTTTGAATTCCTTCAAAATAATTTTTCAAACCAAGCTTAAGCAAACATTTAAAAAATATACACACTTTTTTTCACTTTGTAGGAGCTCGATATTTCCTCTACTGTATCTCTGTAATTTCGGATCATCCAGTTCTGAAATTGCGACATGCGATAGCCCTTTTTGTCCTCTTTCCAATGCCACCAGTCTGACCCCAATTGGATTCTCCAATGAAGAGTTATGCCAAATCTCCCACAGTGACCTGATTATAGACTAATTCAATATAGCGAACTTGTACAACATGCCAAGTGTCCCTATTTTGACCTTTGGCCCTGAAAAATATATACAAGAAACTACAATCTGTCCTCTTTCTGTACCTTCTTATGAAATTTCAATCTGATGCTCAAAGAGAAAGTTATGACGATTTTCCCCAAGTCACCTGTTTTGAATGTAATTCAGGATTCTAGAAAAGGACCAAATTCCTCAGTTCATATCTCCGAAAATATAGTGCGAAAAGCTCTCATATCTTCGCAAATGGTTTTTTTTTAGCCTGAACACGCAAAAAAATAAATAAATAAATTAATTTAATTAAAATATATATATAATATATATTATATATATATATTATATATATATTATATATATATATATATATATAATAAAATTAAATAAAAAATAAAATTATAGCGAAAATGCACGATGCCCTGTTTGGAGCAACGAAACCTAGATTCCAAAGCTCTGCTACCAAATGTTTTTGAACCAGCCAATAAAAGATAGATCAACGCCTTAGAATTCAGCCTCTTCGAGGGGGCAACCTCCTTTACATTACATAAATGAACAATTCTTGTATGATTCAAATGATAAAACCTCCTTTCTATATATAGGAGTCTAAGGAGTCACAATATAACCCAGCCGACCTAACAATAATAATATAAAGCCACAAAAATAACAATAGAGGGATTCTATGGCGCACAGTAATAACAATATGGGTGCAATAGGGGCACAACAATATTAATAAGGGATACAACTACAATAGTAATGGGGTAATCACTAGTATTATAGGGACCCAACATGCCCACACCGCTCACACTGCTCTGCTCTGCTCATACTGCTGCTCACCACGCTGCTCAATGGTTGGACAAAAACCTCCAGCCAATTCAAACCCAGTTGCTCCTCCAAATTCAGTCATGTGCTAAATCGACTGTCAAATCCTCCATAAATTGTTCCTCTAATTATCATAGGAAAGTTGCGGCCTGGATTCTGTGAGAATTTTCTAGAGGAGTCTAAGTTTTATGTCAATGGAGTCGTGATAAATATGATAATATAACGACTAACAGAGACTTGGTGGTAAAGGAAGTCAATGATAATGAACATATATATAAAATATCAGTCCACCAAAATAGCATTTCAGTTCTGATTTGTGGTGTACGTTGCCCAGAAATACATATACAGGTTCACAATTAATGACAATCCTTCAGGCTCACATAGAATAGGTTCCTGAGGTTGCACGCAGTCCCATAGTGAGATTACAGCCACTCTAATGTATGCATAAATGAGAAAACCAATTAAGTTACCCAATCTGATATTTAATATAACAGATTTTTAACTTTCAAAATTGTTTCAGCAAAATGGCTTCTCAACAAGGCAGCCCAAATTTGCTTATCTGGGGAGACCTTAAAATGGGTTTCATGAGCAGGGGAAGAAGAATCTATTTTGTTAAGAGCAGGTAAGCTATTTTGAAGCGCGGATAAAACCAATACTAATTGTAAAAGACAACAGACTCTCCTTTCACTCGAACATTGGGTTAAAAACTTAAACCCTGAAGGGTACAACAAAATCAGAAGACTGGATTCACATTCCCATGTAAGGATTTCTACTCCTCAGCAGAGGTTCGCGATGACACCAGTTTAATTTGTTAGACTAGGCCTCTATATATACACTCTAAATGTTATTGCATCATGTCTTTATGTAGGAAAATATAAATTGGAAACCAATTGTTTTCTGGTTAATGCTTGGTTTGATTATGAATGCAAAAAGCAAGGATAAGTTTGAAAGAGTCAAACAAGAAATAAAGAAATCTTAAAGTTTACAAAAAAGATTTTGAGAAAGAAAAAAATTGATTTCATGGTCTCAAGGAGGGAAGAACTCATCTTCTTGGGGAAAAATAACCCTAAGTTCTTTTCGAAAGAGTTTCAACCAAGGGAGAAACAAACTGAAAATAATAGTACAGTGTCTCAAGTGTTTCTAAGGCTAGCCCCCTCTTCCTATTGGTCAACACTACTACTAAGCTTTTCATTATCGAGGAGGTTGAGTTGAGTATTAAGAAATTGGGTATTCGAAAAGCAAAAAACTTAGTTGAAATTCAAGCATAGTATCTAAAGTGGAGCTTGAAAACTCTTGCACCTCACATTGTGAAAATCTTTGACAACGTCATTTAGCAGGGGTTCCCTACAGAACTAGCCTGGCAATACCTCTTTTCTAGAGTGATGACATCAATAATCCCTCAAATTATAGGACCATAATGATAAATCCTCAGTTTGCAAAGCTATTTGGAAGTACGCTAGAAAATAGAATCAGCAAGTGGGTAGAAGAGAGGGGTAAACGTGCTAAGGGGCAAGTAGGGTTTAGACCCAAGCATTCCATGATTGATTATGGTATAACATTAAGACACCTCATTGAAAAAATGTGAGAGAAAAAGGAGGAAGTGTTTTGTTAATTTTTATAAAGCTTTTGACACGGTCCCTAGGGATAAACTTTGGCACATATTGGAGGAAATTGGGGTTCCTTTACATTTCAAAGCAACTATCCATAGGCTATATGAGGAAGTGAAAGTCAAAATCAAAACTTCAGTTGGCATATATGAAAGTTTCAGGAGCGATATTAGGGTCAAGCAAGGGTGTCCTTTGTCACCTACACTTTTTGGTATGTATATTGACAAACTTGAAGAGTGGTTAAACAATCAAGATGGTGATGGTGCCCTTTGGGGTGATTTTGTGTTAAGGCTTCTGTTTTATGCATATGACCTTATTTTGATTGCTAATGTTACTCTTAGCTTGCAAGAGCACTTATTTTCCCTTCAGATTTTTTGTAAATCAATGCAGATGCAAGAAGAATGTTAGAAATGTAACTATGTTTGGTCTTCAATAATGTATTTGAGTCATTATGTAATGTACTTGTCAAAAGAATAAAGAAAATAAATTTTATTATTATTATTGTGACTTATTAAAGAATGGGTTTCATGTTTGGGTCACCATGGTTAAGGTCAAAATCCCCATTGAGGACTTCTAGGATTTATTCTGAGTCCATAGAGTTATTGTACATTCAAAGAGACCCTTCTTGGGCTTTTGAATCATGTAAAAATGTTAAGTATTGAGTCAAATATGATTATGTAACCTCCACACCATGTCAGCCTAAGAGAAGATCAAGTCAGCCTAAGGACCTTATTCAGCCCCACAAGAAACCTATAAAATGAATTTCATCGAATTCATTTGGAGAATCATTCTCTCACAAGTTTGAATTTTCTTGTAGTTAGAAAAAGTGCGAAAATCTCTTGTTGTTGGGCATAAGTGTGAAGTTCTCTTGTAGTTGGGAAAAGGTGCGAAGTCTGTTGCTGGGAAATTGAAGCAAATGTGAGTTTGGGGAAGTCTAAGGAAACAAGGAAAAACAAAATTTTGGTGTGTGTGTCTCTCTCTATTTCGTGTCCTAGATTGGGAGATCGAAGTCCTCCCAGTTTCATTGTTGCCGGAAGCTGCAAGTTGTCGTAAGTTGCTGCATAGTCGAAGTTGTTGGAAGAGATTGAAATTCTGGGAGGTTGACTTGGTGTGAAGGGAAGGTCTGCTCTTGGTCTAGGGTGAAGATTCTCAAAGAATACTATTGAAAGGAAGAATTATCTTGATTGGGTTTTCCCCTCGAGGGTGGTTTTCCCTAGCATCTGCCTACATCTGGTGTTTATTGTTATATGTGTTGTTTCTTTTGGTAATTGTTTGATGAACTAAAGAAAGAAGATATAAAGACTCGTAATAATAAGAAACATCACAAGTAATTATCAAGAACAATAAAATCTTTACTACCTTTCTTATTTTCTAACATGGAATTAGAACTTTGGTGAAGAAGCAAGAAAAAGGCAGTCTCTAGCACATGATCCATTCATAGGTACTATCTCAGGGAAGGAGTCTATTATATGCAAGAAATATGTCTAACTCAATCAAGGGTGAGAACAAACTTGAAGGAGCGTCTAACTTTAGATCCTGGAAGAAGAAGATTGACCTAATCCTCGAGAAAAACAAGGTGCTAGACTTGGTAAAAGGAAATGTAAAGAAGCCTACAATGGAAGCCAGTGATGCCGACAAAGCGAAATTCAGGGATTTAGAATTGGTGGCTATGACTCTGATGGTAGAAGGGATAAAATACAATCTTGTCCCATTCGTAGCTAACATCAATCATGCTCACGAGATGTATGGAGCCTTGTTGAAGTTGTTCACTGTTAAGAACATTGGTCAAGTAGAAAGTTTGAAGAATGGTTGAGGACTATGAAGATGACTAAACACGATATTGTGGCAAGCTTCTTTGTGAAGATAGCTAGACTCAAGGATGATCTCTTGGCCATCGATAAGATTGTTTTGGACAAAGAACTTGTGATCACTGCTCTATTAGGATTTCCATTGTCTTAGGGTGCATTTACTGTAGGTCTCAATAGTTGGAAGGAAGTTCCCACCTTTGAAGAAATATGGACCGCCTGTAGTCAAGAAAAATTAAGGATCTCAATGGTTGTCAATCTTGAAGGAGTATCAAATGCTTATGTTGCTCATCGTAAAGGAAAGAGGTCGAAGGGACTGAGGAAGAAAGATAACATGTCCAAGATAGAGCGTTATCAATGTCATAAGAAAGGTCACCACAAAAGTGACTATCCCGAGAATCCAAACAATAAGAAGAGAGGAAGAGATCAAGCCAACCTTGCAATAGAAGGAGACTCAAAGAAATTCAAGCCCGAAGAACCCAACAGTAGGGACTTACACTATTAAGTCTTTTCCTTGTAGCTTTACACATCTTGTTTTATATGTTTTAGAATTTATAAGTTTTTAACATATTTTAGAAAAGACATTTTTGTATTTTTTAAGTTTGTAGGTTTCCCTTAAGCTTTGGAGGGAGCCCCCAACAACTCTCAAAGATAAGTATCTCATGTATTTTCAACTTTGGTTTCATGTACTCATTTAGTTTTTTATTATATCAAATATTAATCACCTTTCGCCCTTTGTTGTATTGATTAGGGAAAACATCTACAAGGAGGATCTCTCAAGACAAGGTTTGTCAAGAATCAAAAGTATGTTTTCATACAATGATTGAAAGAATGATTCAATTGATGATCTATTACTAACTTTGTTATGACTAGTTGTATTGAATCTTGGTTATTATTGTTTGGTTAATTCATCTCTTGATAAATCTACCCACCCCACTCTTAATTGTTTTGGTAGAACCCTAGACAAGTCTTGGAAGACCCTAACCGAAGGGTATGCTAATATGAATGTTTGAAACCCTAAAATTCTTAGGGATGTTGTGAAATGACAGTTGAAGTTTTATTGACGATGTCTTGTTTGGGATTTTGGTATGATCGATAAATCCTAACTTTTTAGGGTTGAATGATAAGGTCTAAAATCCCGAGCCTTTGACGTTTTGGTAATGTTGGGTTTGTTATGTTTCTACATTGGAACCCTAGCTCATTAGGGTTTGGTGGAATGTGTGAGAAAGACCCTTAAATTGTCTTAGAAATGTTTTCCTTGGTATGGGTGTGTTTGTCTAATCAAACCCTCGTCTAATCAAGATGGTTGGGTGTCTAACTCTTATTGATATTTGTGAAGTTGGACTTGACTAATACATGATATGAAATGCACTTGCATGATGATGAAATCTAGGCTTATATGGATATGTCCTTTTGGTTGAAATCCTAGGTTGGTCTAGGTCAGATGTATCAATATTGTTGGAAATATGATACGCCTATGAATGATTGTGAATTCCTAGATATTTGTGTTGACCCAATCATTGATGGTCACAAGTTTTAGGATTCAATAGAAGTCCTTGTATGAGCTTCTAGGATGCTGATATTTGGAAATCTAAGGTTTTTGTGGCTAAACCCTAGTGAAACTAAATTGTCTAGTATGTGTGATATAACAATCTGAAATCTATTAGATGCTTGTTGAAAATGAAAATCTAGAGGTTTGTAATTAAATCCTAGTAGTGAAATTGTCTAATGTGAAATATGTAACAATCTGAGATCTATGTATTTAATGATTGTTGAGACTGTGGAATTATAGGGTTTTGGGGTTAAACCTTAGTCAAAGTAAAATCTATGAAATATGATGATTTGAGATTTGTGTAAGATTGTTGAAGTTGTGAAAACATAATTCTAGGGTTTTGGAGTTAAACCTTAGTCGAAGTAGAAATCTCTTATATATGATGACTATATGATAATATGAGTTTTGTGAAAGATTGTTGAAATTTGAATTTTTGGTTGAGATTGATGATTGATCAGAAATATCAGGTTTGCAACTAACCCTAGTGGTTGTTGATCATATTAGTGATTGATTGATGGTAAATCTAGGGGTTGGAACTAACCCTAATGGAAGCTAGTCAAGTTAATGACTAAGTTGTGATTGACTTTGATTGATTCTTTTGTATGAAATCTAAGGTTTGTATGAATCCCTCGTGAGAAGTCTAACATATGTATTTTGAAAAGTTGTTAGATACTTTATAGATCTATATGTGTTTTGAATTGTCTCCATTGTTTGTTATATGTTGTAGTAAGGTATGTCATACCTTTGGAAGACACATTGAAACCCTATATGGAATGAATGTTGTTATGAAGCAGTCTAGGGTGTATAACAAAGTCCATATCAAGAAGTTGAATAGTATATGTCTATTGTTTGTAATTGAGTTTGGGTATCTGATATGTATTAATATGAAATGCTTTTGTGACTCTGATGTGACTAACATCATGCTTTTATAGATTTGGTTGTACTTTCAATTGAAGTTATGTAGGTACACAATCTTCAATTTGGTGAAGATGTTCATTGATGTGATAAGCATGATGGGGATGATAATAACTATGATAAAATGGTTGGAAGCCAGGAAAGGTTCTTTGATGTTGAAAAGGAAGAAGTTGATCTCTCGAAGGAAGCACGAATAGAAGAGATCTCCCTAAGATTAAGAGGGAGTCTGGATAAAGAGGTGCTTCACGGTTGAGAGGAAGAGCATAGCTTGATATTCATTGAAGAATGAATTTCGGAGCATATGTTGTTGCATGAGAAGTAGGAAGGAAAACATATGGTTGGGGAATCTTCTGTCAAAGATTCGGTTGATAGTCCTACTATGAAAATTTGAGAAGCAACATCAAATTGTCTAAAATACCTCGGAGGTTTGTATTTGATTATGTACATGTGAAAGTATATTATTGATTGGTGTTGTGTCTGTACAGGTGAATCTCTCGAAGGATTTGATAGAATGTTGGTTACCAATCAATTTGATTGGGAGAGATTGGTCATTCTTGATCTACTGGATCAAGGGTTGTTGAGGCTTTGTGAGTGAAGCATTGTCTGGGAAGACATCTCACTGAAACTTTGTGTTGATGTCTGAGTCCCGAAGTTGGAAAGGTGGTGTTGATAAAAGAGGTCTATTTTGGATACACACCTAAATTTTTGGATTGATGGTTAGCAAGTAAGCCTAAGGATACCTAAAGGAGTTGAAAGCTTGAGTCCATCTTAGTCCCACTTGGATAGATTGCCTTGGTTAGTAATCTAGTCCATGGCATTGTGGTGCCTAAACTATTGAGTGATAGTTTAGATAGATTTCCCTGGTTAGGAATCTAATCCATGGCATTGTGGTGCCTAAAGTTCTTCAGGGTTCATATAGTTTGAGATCTTCCATTATATTTGTACATTATGATTACCTCCTGAGTTAAGAGGGAGTGTTAGAAAATGTAACTATGTTCGGTCTCTAATAATGTACTTGAGTCATTATGTAATATACTTGTCAAAAGAATAAAGAAAATAATTTTTATTTTTATTACCATGACTTATTAAAAGCATTGGTTTCATGCTTCGGTCACTATTGTTTAGGTCAAGTCACCATTGAGGACTTCTAGGATTTATTATGAGTCCATAGAGTTATTGTACATTCAAAGAGACCCTTCTTGGGCTTTTGAATCATGTAAAGAGGTTAAGTATTGAGACAAATATGAATTATGTAATCTTTGCACCATATCAACCTAAGAGAAGATAAAGTCAACCTAAGGACCCTATTCGACACCACAAGAAGCTTATGAAAGGAAGGTCATCGAATTCATTTGGGGCATCATTCTCTCACAAGTTTGAATCCTCTTGTAGCTAGAAGAAGTACAAAAATATCTTGTTTTTGGACAGAAGTGCAAAGTTCTCTTGTAGCAGGGAAAAAGTGCAATGTTTGTTGCTAGGAAGCTGAAGCGAATGCGAGTTTGGGGAAGTCTAAGGAAATAAGGAAAATCAAAATTTTGGTCACTCTCTCTCTCTCTCTCTATTTCATATCCTGGATTGGGAAATTGAAGTCCTCCAAGTTTCACTATTGTCGGAAGTTTCCAGTTGTCGTAATTTGCTACATAGTCGAAGTTGCTGGGAAGAGGTCAAAATTTTGGGAGGTTGACTTGGTGTGGAGGGAAGGCCTGGTCTTGGTCTAGGGTGAAAAGTCTCAAAGAATACTATTGAAAGGAAGAAAAATCTTGAGTGGGTTTTCCCCTCGAGGGGTGTTTTTCCTTGGCATGTGCCTACATCTGGTGTCTATTGTTTTATGTGTTGTTGCTTTTGGAAATTGCTTAATGAACTAAAGAAAGAAGATATAAAGAATCGTAACAATATTAAACATCACAAGTAATTATCAAGAACAAGAAAATCTTTACTGCATTTCTGATTTTCTAACAACGAAAGTGGCAGATTTCTCTAACAAAAGAAATCATGATCAACATAAGTTCTATTTTGAAGGCAACTCTCTTGAAGAAGTAGCAAATTACAAATACCTTGTATTTACTTCAATACAGATCTAAGTTAGGAAAGTTGCAGAAAGAAGAGGACTTTGGGAGGTTGGAAAGTGCTTTATGCTTTTCAAAATAGGTGCAGAGAGACAGAGTTATGGGACTGGAAGATTTCCCAAACTCTTTCTAGGCTTTTAGTGATTTGAGTTGTTCTCTATGGGTGCGAATTGTGGGTTGGTAGTACCTCTAACTTACAGTGGAAGCAAATTAAGAAACTTCAAAAATGTTTGATCATAAACAAGTTTGAAATTAAAAGTTTGGTCCCTTATGATATCATGAGGAGTGAATGGGTGTTGTCCATATTGAAGAACTTGCTATGGTGCGGCTCATATGATATTTTTAAAAAAGTAGAGAAAATGGTAGAGGACAAATGGCCTAAGATTGTCTTCAATGACATTTTTTGCCAAAAAAAGAAGACTTGGATGAAAAAAAATATCAAATGGTTCAATAACAGGGATATTTACCTAAACAAGTGTCCCATGAATGGTAAAGAGATAAAAAAAAATGTTATTTATAAGTTCCACAAGCGTATTTGGGATAAAGAGATAGGGAGAAAGAAAAATTTATTATATTGAAGAGTTTAATCCCACCTACATATCATCATCAAAAACGTGTACATAAAGGGCAATATATATCATGGAGAGCCAAAATTCTCATTTCACAGTTAAGAACTAACTCTCACCAACTCATTCGTGAAATTGGACGTTGGAAAAGACACAAAGAAGATTGTACATTTTTTGCACTTATGGAAAAGTGGAAACTGAAAAACATTTTATTTTAGAATGTGAAGCCTTCAAGGACAATGGGGACAAATACGTAAATACCCTGACAACAATCTCTTGGGATAATTTATTTAGTTAAGTGATGGTTGAGAAGTTGGGGGTGCTCATCTTTATGTTGAACGGAAGAAGGGTTGAAATGTAGAAATATCTTAGTGAGACAACTTGTCCCATAGGCTATTATTAGCCTCATGGATGTTAAAATAATCTCTTTCTTTCTTTCTCATAGGTAAAGTTTTAATCTTTAAGTTTTGAATAAGAATAAGCGAAGGGTTTGGAGTTATTTTTGACTGAGCAAAGGGTTTGGAACTATTTTTATGCCTTAAGTAGCCAAATGGCTTTTTGGTTTGATACAACATAAGATTAATAGTTGCAACGCATCATAGTCCCTGTCTCTACCGCTAATTAATGGATTAAGGCCATGTTTATTTTTTGTGAGGCCCACATTTGTCATTATTCGAGAATGCCTACATTTTTTTCAAGTTGTCGTTATTTACACATTCGCACCTTCGTATTTCACACAATGAAATCCATCGTCGCATAGCTTTCCTCCGCACCTCCCTATCCCACATAATGAAAGCCATCCTCGCATAACTTCATTAATTCATCTAGTTTCACTAGGAGATGCGAAGGTAGGTTTTATTGCAGGTACAATTTTTTTCATTGTGCATAATGATGGATTCGATGAATTATTTATTGCAATGGTAATTGTGAATCTTGGTATTGGAGGTTAAACAACTGTTTAACAAACCCTTTCTCTTGCACTTATGCACTCCACATATTTTTTGCAACGTGCACAATAAAAGCTTTATCTGCATCTCCTCAATCTGCACAATGTGTTATTAAGGTTATGCCTGTTTGTGCGGGGTTCATATTTTGTCTTTAATTAAAATTCATATCAACTTCATTTCAAGGATTTAACATCGTGTAGAGTGTGAACGAGCAACAAATGTTTTCGTTGTGTGGAGTGCGAAGACGTAGTGTGTGGGTAGATTTGTTAGCCCTAAGTGCAAGGTACTTGGTGAGACAACTCGTTGTCAGGTGGGTTGCCTAAAAAGCCCTAGATTTGTCTTCTTTAAGGGAGAAAAGAGGATTATGTGTGGGTTTTTGATGAGGCCCTAGTTCAGCTAATGCAAGTTGGCATATGGGTTATAAGAGGGAAAATTGCAAAGACCCTGAGTTTTTTCACTTTTGGAGGAGCAAGGAGACGATTAGTGGGCAGATCTTTGAAGCCCTAGTTCCATGGTTTGAAGTTGCCAATTCAATGATAAGAGGGGAAGTGTTGAAGTCTCGATGAGTAGACATATTAGTGGAGCAAGAGGGTTGTTAGAGGGCAATTTGATGAGCCTATGTTCAAACACTTTTGGAGTAGCTAGGAGGGTTGATAGTGGCAAATTGGAAAGTTGGAGATGCAAGCTTTCTAAAGTTGTAGAAGTGGTAGTGATTAACATAATAGGTGGCAAAGAACTTGCCAGATGTGTTCAAGGCACTTGGACTGAAAGGGTTTAGTAGAGCTCTCCTTCAACAAGTAAGTCAAGTGTACTTTGTTCAGGGAAATATTGGCAGTCATAGTGGTTCCAAGCGGTTACACGAAGTAAAAAACACAATTGATGGTAAGATTTAGAAATGCAAGGAAAATTTTGTTGCAAGAGGGCTATAAAAAAATGGAGGATTCGATTATGATGAGACATTTGCACCGGTTCCCAAATACACTTCTCTCTATCATGTTTTGGATGTTTTTTTTATTAGATGGATGTGAAGACCACCTTATTGAATGGTGTGATTGATGAAGAAATGTGCGTAAATCATCGACATCAAGCCCTAGTTATTCTTGTATCGGGGATGATTGTGAGGGCCATTATCCCTGTTATGAGAGCCCTAATTTTGTTGTATTGAAGTTTTCAATATAACAAGTTGTGGTTAAAATTTGTCACGTGTACTAATTGATTCACTGCTATATGTTATTCCATTGCGCGAAGTTCTTGTGTTGTGGCATTTGAGTGTCTTTGTGGTTGTGATCTTAGATTCAAACTTGATTCTTAAGTGTCATGGAAAAATCAAGATGGTATCAAAGCTACTTTGACGGGCCGTTATCCCTGTTATGGGAGCCCTAAGATTGTTGTATTGAAGTTTTCAATATAACAAGTTGTGGTTAAAATTTGTCATGTGTACTAGTTGATTCACTGCTATATCTTATTCCATTGCGCAAAGTTCTTGTGTTGTGGCATTTGAGTGTCTTTGTGATCGTGATCTTCGACTCAAAATTCATTCTTAAGTGTCATGGAAAAATCAACATGGTATCAAAGCTACTTTGACCGGTCAGTGGATCAAAGCGTGCACAACGAAGTAGCTCAGAGGGAGCTGATTTTGTCTAGAGAATGGAGCAAATGGTTCAGCTGAGGACATGGAGATGTGGTCTCAACTGGCTAGGTGGCAAGATGGGTTTGGGAGTTCCAGTGTATTGGTGGAGAACCTAGTGAACAACAACTTGTTGTGTAGCAGGTTGCAGATCATCGACTTTATATGCCTTTTCATGGATCGTTGGGACTGCTCAAGGGGTGCTTTGGCATGGACGAGTTGAACTCTTGTGATGGACAACATGTTGGAAGGATAGTATCTTAATTGGGTTGTGATGTTAGACAACCGACAATGAAGTCATGTGCACGTGTTGAGTTGGGTTGTGGTGGTGATGTGCCCATGTTCGACCATAGCTCAGACTAGCCTTGTAGAACACAAGTTCAATAGTAGTATGAACTAGTAGAGGTTGCGTAGACTCAGAGGGAGCCTAGCTTTAGAGGTAGATGCCCTGAGGAAGTTTGAATCTTCAAGTTTTAAATAGATAAAGGTAGAGACACTATCAAGATGAGAGCGGTTCATTTTACAAGGTATGTTGCAGTGGTGAATGCCAATGACAATGATGATGAGATACTTTCGAGTGGTGGAAGTACCTCCCTCGTTAAGAGGGAGTGTTGATTTCTATAGCTTAGGAGGTACTCCCACAACCCAGGGTACTAGGTTTGGGAGAAGTTGGCCCACAATGGGATTTATGGGAAAGTGTAGCCAAGTAGTGGGGTTTTGGACATAAGAAATGGGTTTGAGAGCTAGAAAAAAATATATTATTAAGTCTTAAGGTCAAGAGGACCAAAATCTTGGATCTAGAGGGTTCCCAAGTGACTAAAGGAGAAAGTATTTAAGAGAGGCCTAGGAAAAGGTCTAGAAACACAAGATGGCAATTCATTCTCCTGGATAGATCTAGTCAAGGATGGATTATCATTCACCCTCAAGGAGTTGCAACAAAGAAGGGATCAAGTGCGATTTTTTCCCAAGCTAAAGGAGGAATCCTTCTTTATTTATGGAAACCAAGTTTCTCTATGGAAATAAGGTGTGAATGAATCCTTAATTTTTTAGTATTGTGGGTAGAGGGCTGAGGTATATATGTTGTAAAA
The DNA here is from genome assembly GCA_000404065.3 of Pinus taeda. Taxonomy (NCBI): domain Eukaryota; kingdom Viridiplantae; phylum Streptophyta; class Pinopsida; order Pinales; family Pinaceae; genus Pinus; species Pinus taeda. The sequence goes on along the minus strand of APFE030747945.1, from coordinate 69,372 downwards.
GAAGGCCTTAAGGATTGTGTTATTGTAGACTAGAGGGTTGAGTTGCTTCAAGTCCCATGGAAATGAAGAAGATCCGTCTAACGCTAATATCCATGGTGGTACAAGGCTAATGAAATTGGACACAAATCTGTTTGTAGATTGAAGAAGTTTTGACAAGAAGGTCAAAGTAACTGTGCTATGTGGTAGGGTTGCTAAACGCCGAGATCTAAGAAGGAAAATTGTTATGGTGTAAGGGTTAGATCCATCTAAGAGCATTCATTCAAGTGGAAAAGCAAATCAATGGAGCCACAAACCTAAAGAGCTAACGTAAAGTGTGGGGCAAAAAGAGTTACGTTTGTTTTCATATGATCTAGTTTGGTCAAGTATGAGAGATTTGTTGGACAAATATGTGGCAAAATTTTGTGCATGTGTTTAAGAGTAATTCTCTGTGGTCTGACCATTGGAGTTTTTTCCCTTATAAGAGGGTTGAGGCCCTTGGATTAAGCCTATTTAGGTAAGACACGAGGGTTGGTACATTGTTGAAGTTAAGCCACATCCATTAAGGAACACACGCAAAGATTTCAGGACTAGAAGAAGAAGGTTACGCTGGTTTGTTAGATGTTGATAGCGCTGAGATCAAGGCAAGTATGTGGGTTATACAAAAGTCCTAAAGGAGGGTCACAAATATCAAGTACAAGTGCACAAAATTGTGACCAAGTGAAGGTAGATAGATTTCAAATCAAGGTACGTTGATTTTTCTTTCATGTTGATGAATGGTAGGTGATGAAGAGTTGTTCATTGGGTTTGAACAATAGTTAAAAATGTGCCTTAGTTTAGTCCTCTCCAATGATGTAAAGAGATAATGTGTGGGTAGATTTGTTAGCCCTAAGGACAAGGTGCTTGGTAAGACAAATGGTTGTCAACTGGGCTCCCTAGAAAGCCCTAAATTTGTCTTCTTTAAGAGAGCAAAGAGGACTGTGTGTGGGTTGTTGATGAGGCCTTAGTTCAACCAATGCAAGCTGGCATGTGGTTGATAAGAGGGAGAATTTCAAAGACCCTAATTTCTGTCACCTTTGGAGCATCAAGGAGATGGTTAGTGGGTAGATCTTTGAAGCCCTAGTTTAGTGGTTTGAAGTTGCCAAATCAATGATAAGAGGGAAGGTTTTAAAGTACTAGTGAGCAGACATCTTGGTGGAACAAGAGGGCTGCTATAGGGCAGTTTGATGAGTCAATGTCCAGTCACTCTTGGAGCAACTAGGAGGGTCGATAGTGGTAGATTGGATGGTTGGAGATGTAATCTTTCTAAAGTTGTAGTGATCAATAGAAGAGGTGGCAAAGGACTCGCGTTTAAGGTACATGAAATGAAAGGGATGAGTAGAGTGCTACTTCAGCAAGTAAGTAAATTTTACTTTGTTCAAGGAAAGATTGGTAGTCATAATGGTTGACACCAAGCGCCAATTGTTCTTGTATTAGATGTTAAACATTTTCTCGTTACAGTGAAAATTCTGAAATTTTCATTAAAGAAGGTCAAAAATGTTTTATTTTACGTACTTTGTAATAAAATGCACAAATTCTATAATGCGACATTTATTTGTTGTTTATATTTTTTGAATAATTGTCCCATGACGCCACAATTAAAAACTTTGCAGTTTTAAATGGAAGCGATTTTATTGATTTTATTAGCATTGATCGCTAGATAATAATCAATTATGTAACTTGCCTCGCTCAATGGTTAACATAAGGTTGGGGGTCTACGATCGGTGGTTTCCCCATAAATCTGACATGTCGCGCGTTGGTGAATTGCGCGTCCCCACCCCCCGCCACCCCCCGGCGCAAACCATCTCAGGTTTATTAAAATATTTACTGACGAGTGCATTTATTGATTTTTAAACGGTAAAACTTGTTAATGGTTCATTGTTAATGATTATGTCATTTAATTCCATTTTCCACATCGTTTTTATAAACCGATCACACCGCTACCATCTCTTTCTTGTCATTTCTCTCCATTTCTGTATTAAATCGAGCAAACAAATTCATCTACAGATCCTTTACAGAACTCTCAATGTCCTTTCATATGATAAGTATGATTCCTAATTCGTCTCATGTTATTTCAAAATCAACACTCAAAAGGGAAAAGAAAAAGGATTCGAAAAGTTTTGTGTCGTTTGCTATTCCAAAGATTAATGAAATGCCTCTGATAGATTTAGATGCTAAAATTTTAGAGAACAAATGTCATTTTGATCTATATGAGATACATAATTTGGTCTATCAAAAGTTTGAAAATGAAAATTATGAGTTCAGTTTATAGAAGTTCATGTTACCACAATTTATTTTTCCTTAGACCTACCTTTTTCCTGAATTTGTAACCTGGTGTGTTGATAGAATTTTGCCCAATGAAAAAGGGATTATAGCAGCCAATGGTGAACTCCTTTTCTACATAACCCCTAAATCCATTCTCCAGGTTGTGCATTTAAATGTCCTTAATTCTCTACATCCTTTTTCAGCTGAAGCCTTAGTATAAATTTACTAAAGACTCACATTCCAACAAAGGGATTTCATTTTTGAGTCTTTTATACTGTTAGGATTCAAAATTCCTCGTCGAAATCCTCCATACCCTTCATCTATGTTTCCTAAAATGTCAAGACAAATTATTTCCAGGTTGTGTTTCCTATTAGGGTATACAAGTGATGAATTGGTTGATGAAGACTCTTTTTTTTGGCATCTGGAAAGAAACCTACCCTTCTGTTAGACTTCAACCAGTTTATTTCAAACAATATTCATGAATAATTCTTAAGGTTTGGAAATGAGAGAGCCTTTAAGTATCAATCAATTCTGGTTTATTTATTTTTGTATCATTAATTAGAAAGACTTAGAACGCCACTACAAAGGAAAGATACTTGTCGTCTTAATTCTTCCTCATCAATGAAGTCTAGTGGATGACAAACTTCTAATTTCCCTTGCCTTTGTTGATAAGTTTCTATATGTTTCAGTCTGCCTCCTTAATAGTTATGTAATGCCAAGGATTTCACTTGAAATCCAAGGATTCTACACTCAAGTGAGCAAACTAGAGTTGGAGACTTGTATTTGTACCATAATTTTATAGAAATCATAATCTATGGGCATGAAATTCCACCGTATAAGTTATAGGTCTTCTTTCCAATGAGAATATTTGCCCTATAATTCATGAGACAAAGTTTGAATGTTGATGAAATACACTTTGTATTAAGAAAATAGAAAGCCCAGTTTAAACTCAAAGCTTAAGTTGGTACTTTTATGGTCAATACTAGAGTTGTTGATAAGGAGGTCAATCATTTATTAGCACAGATGAAGTTTAGATTGAATTTTACTTGGCCCTATGATCCAATAAAAATAATTTCATAACCAAGAGTTGAGAAAAAATATACTCCCTGCATTCATGTGTCAAAATGAGAGATATAAAAGTTTGCTAACAAAGACATTTGGGAAGAAAACACACTACAAGAATAGGTAGAGGAATCAACAATAGAGTAGTTAAGAGGACAAAGTGTACTTCCTACCCCACAAATCAAAGAAAAAGAGTTAAAGATAATAAGTCAAATTATATCAGAATCAGAGGCAAATTAGTTCAAAGTGTATAAGAGTCAGAAAGCAAAGAATGCAGAGGGAACACTATCTAAAAATGTCTCTTCTGAAATTTCTTCACCTTCTACTATTGTTCTTTCTCGCGAGTATGTTTTCAGTTTACAAGAAAGAGAAGCAACAGAAGAATAATCTCCTTCTCCTTCCAACGAAAATATATTTTCATAATTTTTGAAGACGAAGAAAAAGAACGAGTCCTTGAAGTTAGTCACTGATAACCAATTTTGGAAGAAAACTTCCTCCACCAACAATAGGTTACTTTCAACTTTAGACATTGAAAATGGTCAATTAAAATTAGCATTTTTGGAGGGAAATTTTCTTGGAGCTAGAAAACGAGAAGAATTTAAAACTTTTGTATTTTCTTTTCATACAAAACAGATTCACCCTATTGATCAAATTGACTTGCATAGGAAAATAGGTGAAATGATTTATTCTTCTCTTATTATTTATGCCATGAATATATCCAAGTTGCGGAATTCTTTAACAAACATTGAGACAGAGCTAAAGATGGAACAAACATCTTCTCTTGCAAAAGATACAAGGATTAAATCTCTTGAAGACATAATAATCAAATTGGATTTAAATTCTAAAGATATTGATGCGGCCTAGGAAATTATCAAAAAGAAGAATGAAGATATTCAAGCTTTAAGAAGAAAATTGAAATCGCCTACCACATAACACCCTCGAGCACAGGAAATAAGTGAATGAGAGAAAGAGAAAGAAGCAATTTTGTCCTTCATCATTGAACAAAATATACAAATACAAAAGATGGAAGAAAAAATGGAGGAAAGGGTAGCAACTCAGAGACAATTTCAGTGGGAGATGATAATATAGAGAATTTGTCTAAGGTGCTATCTTTTCTCACTTTAAAAAATGAAGAGATTGATATATTGAAAGAAAAGATGGACAAAATGGAACAGAGTAAAATAAAATCAGACATAAATCTTTTAATTTACAAAAAAATTATAGCAATATTTGAGTAGTTCTAACAGTGTTTGATGTCTGACACTAGTTAAGTAGAAAATCTGGTTAGAAATTGTCATCTATTTCTGATTTATGGTCTCATATTGAAATTATTGTAGAACAAGAAGAATTGTTGGAAAGGACACAAGAAGCTATTAACAAGATAAAAGTTGAATTGGGAAACAAAACCTACATTGGAAAGCAAAACACCAAATCAAGAGAACAGTTTGAAGAAATAGGAATTGAAGACAAAACAAATGTAGTTATTTAGACAAGAAAAGTACTGAGAAAGAAGACCTTTATGCTAAAGACTAAAGAGATGTGTGAAAATTAATATATTTTACAATAAATTTTCTTTTCTACAACATAAAGGTCTCCCTTCTTTCAAGAATGTGCAAGGCCAAATGATGTTAGATGAGCAATATCAAAGGTTGCTAAAGAGAGAGGCATAAGACAAATCAACTTTTATTGGGATTAAGGGATAAATTGGTGGTCAAGATTTACTTCAAATGCTAGTTGATGATCTTTTCTTCTGCTACGAAGTCAGACATCTATTTGTAGTAAAAGCATATTTTGAGAAAATACACTAATGTAAATAAGTCTTACAAGCTATTAATTGATCTCAGTTATCGAGTAAATGAAGAGTGGGAGAATTTTGACTAAGTTTATTAAGTAAATCCAGTTTATAAATGCAACATATCAATAATAATAAAATCAGATAAGGATTTTATGGCAGTAAAGATAGAAGAACGTGAGATACATCGCATCAAATGCAATAATTAAGTGAAGTTGGAGATATTTTTAGATGCATATTTCTATTTTTTGTCTTAAGTTGTTTAAATATTATCTAAAGTCTTAGATAAATATTTACTTTGATGTAAATCCTCTAAGGGATTATATATTTTGTAAAGTATTCTAGATATACTGCTCTTTTTTAATAAAGAAAGGTTGATATCTGGAGCAATTTTTTTAGGAGATACTATTGTAATACTTTCAACTTCGAGATAATCAACGGATTCTCGTTTCCATTTATGCAACATTTGTGTACTTGTGAGTCTTTTCCAGTGATTTCCATAATCTATTTCTGCATATTTTTTAGGTAGTGTAGGACATTGGGAAGGGCAGGGCTGAATATCAGTCTCCCCGACATCCCTAGCAAGGTTATTTTCTATACTGTGTAAAAATTGAACAATATGTTTAATTGGTCACTCATAAATCAATAGATTATTGCTTCTATGCTATACTTAAACATATATTTTTTACTATAGAGGTACATCTATATGTTTCCTCCCATCTAATATGATTAGATGTTTAGGAAGGATATTTAATCTTCTAGGTTCTTCTTCATTCTTCTTTAAAAGAACTTATAAAGATTGTATGTTTTCATAATGGAACACTGACACTTTGATTGATCTAAAGGAACAAGACTTATAGGCATAAACAATTATTTGCATCTTTGAATAATCCATTTCATAAAAACCCCTTATAATTGATGCTTTGGCATAGTTCTTTAGTTGAGGATTGTCTACAAGGATACAACGTTAGCGTTGATTATAAGGGCCATGATCCCTAGTACGAAAGCCCTAAGATTGTTGTATTAAAGTTTGTAATATAATAGGTTGTGGGTTAAAAAATGTCTCGTGTATTAGTTGATTCGTTGGTATATGTTATTATGTTGTCCAAAGTGGTTATGTTGTGGAATTGAAGTGTGTTTGTGATCGTGATATTAGATTCAAACATGCTTCTTAAGTGTTGTGGAAAAATCAACATAATGAATATTTTCATTGTACGAAGTGTGGAGGTGGAATCAAAGCTTTTATTGTACGAAGTGCGAAGGTGGAATCAAAGCTTTTATTGTACGAAGTGCTGAGGTGGAATCAAAGCTTTTATTATGCGAAGTGCTTCTCTACACCCGACATATTTGTTCGCGCAATAATGTATCTTAGAATTATAATGGAATATTAATGTGGAGGTGTAGATTCATACATTCTACGGAGTCGAGAAACTTATATTGAGCTAATACTGACCAATATTATATCAATTTATTCGTGTGGAGGGAATGGGAGGTACAAGTTTGTGTATTGAGCAATTATCCCTCTGTACAGAGTAATACAATAGGCCTCCTTTCCCAAATTTGGATTTTGATTTCCCATAATAGTGTATTTTGATTATGCAGATGGCCATTTCCTGATCCAGATGTAATCAAATAGTCTATAATGCCTGCATTTCCATAATCCATATATTAATTAAAATCATATATGAAGTATGTGTTTCTTTTTGCAGTGTGCATAATGATAACTTTATTGACATCTCTGCATTCGACATAGTGTGTCATTTTTTTTAGAATGTTGCATTTTCACATTTACGCGTCCTCCACAAAATGTGTTTTTACGGTTATGTCTCTTTGTGTGGTACCCACTTTTTGTCATTATTCGAGAATGCCCGCATTTTTTGCAATTAAAATTCATATCAAGTTCATTTAGAGGATTTATCATTATGCAAAGTGTGGAGGGGAAACAAACGTTTTCATTCTACGAAGTGTGTAGGTGTAGAGGAAGCTTTTATTATGGGAAGTGCGAAGGAGGAGTTTAATCTTCGTTATTCGAGAATGTGTGCATTTCTGCAATATGTGGTTTTTTCTGCATTCACATCTCCATATCCCGCATAATGACAACTACATTCACATAGCTTTTCTCCCCACCTCTATATTCCGCACAATGATAACTTCATTCGAACTTCAAGAAACTTGTAATAGAGTTATCTTAATAAACTTACAATAATTAACATTCATATATTATTTCAAATTGCTTATGAAGTATGTATTTCCATGTATTTCATATATTAGTTAAGAATTCTTTTAGTGCACACAAATAAAGCTTTATTTGCATCTCTGCATTTTGCACAGCGTGTTGTTATTTGAGAATGTTGTGTTTCAACATTTTTCATTGTAAGAATTTTTGTATTGTTCACAATGAAAACTTTATCTGCATCTTTGTATTCCACAAAATGTGTTATTAGAGCTAGTCTTGTTTATACACGACCCATATTTTGTCCACAATTAAAATTCATATCGATTTCATTTCACAGGTTTAACATTGTGCGGAGTGTGGAGGGGCAATGAATGTTTTCATTGTATGAAGTGTGGAGGTGTAGTCAAAGCTTTTATTGTGCGAAGTGCTTCTCTGCACTCCCTTATCTTTGCACCTCCACACTCTACACATGTAGTTGCCTAACTATGTGTCTTAGAATTATAATGAAATATTAATATTTTCGATACATTGTGCGAAATGTGGAGGTACAAAATCTTGCATTATGTGGAGTTGGGAAACTAATATTGATAAACTATTAACAAATATTATATATTAGTTTATTTGTGCGAAGGGGAATGTGTACGAAGCTGTGGGTTCATATATTGCGTGATTATCCCTATGCATGGAGTTCTACTACATACTTCCTTTCCCAAATTAGGATTTTGATTTACCATAATAGTATCTATTGATTCTACACTTGACATCTTTTTTATTATTTCAGGATGTGGATGCAATCAAATGGTCGAGAATGCCCCCACTTTCGTGATTTTTCATTATTTGATAGCTTCATCATCACTTCGATAAACTCGTAATAGAGTTATATTAATAAACTTAAAATAATAAACATTCATATATTAATTCAAATCATATATGGAGTATGTGTTTATTTCCACAATGCACACAATTAAAGCTTTATTCGCATCTCCACATTTAGCACAGTGTGTCGTTATTTGAGAATGTTGTGTTTCCACATTTGTACGTCCTCCACACAATGTGTTTTTAAGGCTATGTGTCTTTGTGCAGGGCCCATATTTTGTCATTATTCGAGAATGCCCACAACTTTTACAGTTAAAATTCATATCAAGTTCATTTCGTATCATTATGCGTAGTGTGGAGGGGGAGTGGAAGCATGATTATTCAAGAATGTGTGCATTTCAGCAATCTATGGTTATTTACTCATACACACCTTCGTATCTCACACAATGACAGTCGCGTTTGCATAACTTTTCTCCGCACCTCTATATTCCACACAATGATAAGTTCATCCGTACTTTTTTTTTTTTTTTTTTTTTTTTTTTTTTTTTTTTTTTTTTTTTAACAAAGTCGTTTGCTGTATTAATAGCTGAAAAAAAGAGGGGAGTCAGGACTCCTGAGGTACATTGAGTGCTGAGGGCAACCTGGATGAATGGAGTTACAAAACATATATCTCTCCTTGATCCTACTCCTACTTGTTCTGTCTTTAAGGACTTCTGAACTACTGTAAATTCTTACATATTGGAGCAACAAAAATTGACATTTGCAAATCATTTCTAATCTATTTCTATATGAATAATGTGCCTTGCAGTAGATTCCTCCGGCTTTTCATCCCCTTCTACTTGCTTGGCGCTTAAGGAACTTGGGGCTGCATTGTTGCGTTTTTCCATCATGTATTTCAGGATCGATATGGACTCTTGCACATGACTGCACCTGTTTGACAAATGATTAAACTGTTCATGAAGTGAAGAGACCCTGTGCAAGAAGAGATCAATTTCTGCTCGGTATTTGTCATTAATAATGCGGTTCTAGTCTTCGATTCTTTTTTCCAAAATCCTCTGCTGGTTGTCTAAGACACGCTGCTGGGGTCTGATTTCTTCCATCTCAACTTGTAGGTCCGCACAGTGCAAGCAATTCTCATTGCGAGCCATAGTTAAAGCTGTGGATGGGGAGATTAGGGGGCAAACGACAGCGAAGAGTGGCTGCCTAATGATCTGACAAAAACTCGGGAAGCATAAATCTTCTAGGATACAGGGGTGAAAGAGGAGAAATGGATTGCAACACAACACGAAGAAGGCTTCCTGAGGACCTGGTAGATCCACTTGGAGACAGAGGCGGGGATGAGCGAGTCGTAGAGAGGAGCAATCTGGGGATAGAGCACTAGAGTAAGGAGGAGGGAGAGAAGATATAAGGGGAGGCGGGAGAGGTGGGAGTCGGTCACGAGATATGTGAGGGAGTCCTGAGAGAGGCACAGGAAGGTCAAAGAATTGTCCCGGTTAGCCCAAGAAACTAGACTGAAATGTTAGAAACCGGCAGAGCTGTTGAGATTGATAGGAGTTTTAGGAAGATTAAATCTATGCCATATCCCTATGCGGATTGCGATCTTATTGAAGGCCTGGAGGATCTGATTCCAATCCTTTCTGTCAATACTGTCCGATTTGGTGTTGAATAGCTTGTTTCAGATCATAGCAAGGGCTAATGGATCTCCTCAGAGTTGCAACACAAGCTACCTACTGACCTTTCACACGCTCTGTTGGCATATCCATCGGACTGCTTGTTGAGATTGCGAAGGATATGGTAGTACTGCAAATCATCCATTGTCCGATGCAGTAGTTGATTGCGCTTGTTGATTTGCTGGAGGAGGGTATTGGGCGATTCCTTCTGGTGGATGACAACAGAAGAATCCCCAAAGATCCTTGCTGATTTTATCCCCAGTGTGCTTAACAGAGTTAGTCCCTGAAACAGGGCTAACGCTTCAGCTCTGTTATTTGAGACCTTCCCTAGACCCCATTCGTAATGGAGGATGCGTTCCCCGTTGGCGTTGATAATCAGTCCCCCTGCTTCGGCTGTACATGGATTTGATTTAGATGCCCCATCGAAAAAAGATAGAAGCAGTTGCAATTTTGTATCCAATTGGCGAACTCCTCTTATTTTAACCTGACTTTCCAGGAGTTGGTTTCCACCCTGCGTTGTTCATTTGCCATACCACCTTTCTGTGCATTGTAATTTTTTTCCAGAATGTAACTAATAAAATCTCGCTCTTCCACACTATCATTGTTGCATCTATCCTGCCTGAAGTTTTGATTGAAATAGTTTCCAGGGCAAGATTTTTGGCCTTGTTACAAACTATTCTTGTAGCTGAGCTCTTGTCTTGGAATATTTTCTGATTTCTTGCTAGCCAGATTCTCCATAGCAAGGTATAAGGGAGAGTATTCCAAACTCTCTTCACCAAGTTTCTTCTTTTTTCTTTCCAGGGGCAACATTTTCTCCAAATGTGAATTGCTTCAGCTATGGAATGCTGAGGATTCCAAGGTAAGTTGCCAGTGAAAGACAATCTTTTCCAACAATCAACAACAAAGGGGCATTCTACAAAGAGATGGTGCATCATTTCTTTGGCATTGTAGCAGTTGGGACATCTGGATGGGCTGTTGATGCCTCTCTTTTTCAAGTTCTCTGTTGTTAAGATTTTGCCTTTCAACAGAAGCCATATGAAAAATTTTATTTTTGGAAGTGCCTATCACCTCCAAACTATTTTCCAATGGTTCCATAAAGTCATGTGAAAGGTGATGTTGCAGAGGTATTGGTGGCCTGCTTTGACTGTGTAATTTGTTCCAGTTGAATCCCAACGAAATCCATCCCTCTCATTTTTCTTGATGGGAGCTTTACTGTGAAGGAGAGTTTGTAGATAGCTTAGGCTAGGCTTTAATTCACTAGGTATTTCCGAGAAGGACCACCCTATCCAGATGTAGGAATGGGGATCCCAGCTGGAGATTTAATCCAGATGATTTATACACCTATTGTTAAGGAAGTTAATGATGGGTAGGGCTTCTTTATGCATGTTTATGGGTTGTTGTCCCAAGATTTTATCAGTTCCAATGTTGATGCTAGCTCCCCCCCAGGAAATTCAGAAATATTCTGAATCATGAGAGGGATGGCTATTTTGCATAGCCGCCAGATTTTAGAGGAGTCTCTGTTGGGATATTGGAGTCAAGGAGTTGCTGCCTGGGGAAGTTTAGGTATTTGGTCTCCAACACCCTTTTCCACCACGATGAGGGACCTGTTATAAACCTCCATACAATTTTCCCACCAAAGGCAAGATTTAAGAACTTAGGCGACCTCATACCAAGACCTCCTCTATCTTGGGTTTGGATGACATGTTTCCAGTTGACTAAATTAAACTTGTTTTTGTCATTCTTCCCTCCTTGCCAAAGGAAGTGGCGTAGAACAACTTCCATTTTGTGGTGAAATATGGCAGGAGCTTGATAAAGAGAGAAACGGCAAAGGGGAAGAGAGGTGATACCTGACTTGAGAAGAATAAGGTGGCCTGTTGGGTTGAGCCACAGTGATCCCCATTGCTGCACCTTCCTCTTCACCTTGTCAATGATTCCATCCCAGGTTCCAGCCTCCAATGGACCTAGGCTCACTGGCATACCCAGGTAATAGAAATGGGTCCACTCCAGATTGCATGAGACACCAAATATATTTGCAATACTGTGAATAACCTGATTTGAAGTGTTCCATCCATATATACAACTTTTAAGCTGGTTGACCAAGCCTCCATAATACCCCATAAATTGGTCAAGGAGTTTCTTGAACCTCCTTGCTATTGTGGTGGAAGCTCCTCCAATTAACAAGGTATCATCGAAAAATTGTGAATGGTTGATGTTCTTGGCTCCATTCTCGAATTTGACTCCAGTTATGAGGCCCACTCTCCTGTTGTGGTCCAGAGCTTGACTGAAGGATTCTGCCATGAGGATAAAGAGATAGGGGGAGAGGGGGCAGCCTTGTCTAAGGCCCCGGGAAGATTGAAATGCTTCACCTGGTTTGCCATTGATCAGGGGGGAAATATAGGGCCCAGAGATGCAAGCAACTTTAATATTAATGAAGGGCAACTCGAACCCCATCTTTTTAAAGACAGCTATAAGGAAGGAGTGCCTAACTCTGTCAAAGGCATTAGCCAGGTCGAGCTTGAGGACGAACCCTTTTTCCTTCTTGGAGAGGCTCGAATGTATGGCTTCTTGAACTAGAAGAATGGAGTCAGTGATTTGCCTATTAGGCAAGAAACCTCCTTGATTTTCAGAGATCAAAGAGGGAAGGAGGGGTTTAAGGCGAGAGGCTAGAATTTTGGACAAAATTTTATAGGAGGAGTTGCAGAGGGAGATGGGTCGGAATCTGGAAAGGGAAGAAGGTCGATTTTCTTTGGGGATGAAAGCAAGAAAGGTGGCATTGGTGAACCCTCCTATTTTCCCCTTTCTTTGCATCCATCGGATCATCTTGATCAGGTCCTTTTTTATAAGACCCCAGAACACCCTATAGAAGCAAATGGGGAATCCATAAGGCCCGGGCGCCTTATCAGGATGCAGATTCCAAATTGCTCTTCTGATTTCCTCTTCTTCAATTTCCTTGTTAAGACTGTCATTCATCTTCTTAGTGATTCCTTTGGGTAAATGTTGGAGCAAATCAGAATAATCCTCTTCACCTATGGTTTCAGTTAAAAGATCTCTATAATGCTCGGAGGCGGCCTTTCTTATGGTCTCTTGAGTGTTGCGCAGATTTCCTTTATTATCCAAGGTTGAGCTTACATTGTTCCTGAGCTTTCGAGCAGTGGCCTGTTTGTTAAAATAGGCTGTATTTTTGTCTCCTCCTTGGAGCCATAATTGTCTGGATTTTAAATGCCATTTGGTTTCTTCCTCCTTGTTTATGTGGCTCAACTGTGTACAGAGTGTGCGTTCTTGCTTCTTGTTTTGTTGAGATAAGCCATGTTCTTCGACCCTTAATTGCACACTCTCTAAATCACTCTTGATTTTATTTTTAACCTCCCTGGCTCCTGGTAATTCTCTTTGGCCCATTCCTTTATCACCTGTTTGGTTCTTTTTAATTTGGTTTCCCAGATGAAGCCTAGTGAACCTTCTACATGCTAGCTCCAAGCCTTCTGAACGATTTCTCTGACTGCTGGAATCCAATTCCAAAGAGGGTTGTATTTAAAATGGGATATGTCCGAGGGGGCAGTGGGTTTCCAGAGTGAGAGTAATAGGACAGTGATCGAAAGCTGAGGTATTGAGGACTTTGGCGTATCCTACAGAGAAGGAGGAGAGGTACGAGATATTGACTAAGAATCTGTCAAGCCTCTCCATTATGTTGCCGATGCCGATCCTACGGTTACTCCAAGTGTACCTGCGATTTTTGGGAACAACATCAACTAATTCATGTTCCTGAGTGATAGCCTCCAGTCGACCTCTGAAGGGATCTGGGGTGAAACATCCTCCCCTTTTTTTGTTGGCATGCAAGACCAGGTTAAAGTCGCCTGCTACTATGATGTTTGAGTTTAGTTCCCCATAGATACTTGTCTTTAGATCGTCCCAACATATTTGCTTTTCTCTGTAATGGTTGCGGACATAAACATTGGAAATGATTACTGTGTGGCTGCCTGTTCTACTGTCCAGAGTGGTTCTGATCCAATTCTGGTGGAGATTTGTTGAGGTGTAGTTCCATTTACTATTGTCCCAAATGGTGACAATTCCTCCGGAGGCTCCTCTTGAGTCACTGATGCATCCTATATATTGTTTACGATGATCTATTATTCTTCTCATTTCTTGTTGGTCTTGTTTTGTCTCCTGTATCAACATAATTTCTAGCTTTTCATCATGGATTAGGTCTCTGAGGGCAACAACTTTGGAGGGGTGCCCTAAACCCCTGCTATTCCAAGATAAGATTTTCATCATGGTATTGGGCATGTGGAGAGGTGCTCGCCTCTCTTGATCTTTGTAGCTTGTCTCTTTCTCTTGATGCCCCAAAATGAAGGATTCTATTGGAGTTTGAGTTCCCATGGCTATGTCCTTCTGGGCATTCTCATCCCTGTGTTGCTTAGCTGATTTTCTACCAGGTCCCGTTTTTTTGTAAATTTCACTGGTTGTTCCATGTTCTTTCGAAGAGCTTCTGGTTATTCTTGATAGAGAGGGTTCAATGGAGGCCTGTGATGAGATGATTTGGGAAGGGTGGGGATCAGAAGGCTCATAAGGGGGATCTTTTTAGGGAGACTCAAGAGTAGAGAGGACAAGAAAGGGGTTGGAAGAGGAGAGGAGGGGCGGATCAGGCGGGAGGGGGACAGATGGAGAGGGGGAGGAAGAAGAAGGGCGCAGAACAGAGGGTCCAGGGGTGACAGTTTCCAGGGGAGGCTTGGGTGGAGGAGCAGATTTCTTCTTTTTGATTGTTTCCCAGTGACCTTCCTGCTCGTCACTCTCTGCATTAACAAGTTTAGTACATATATTAGCAAAGTGTCTGTATTCGTGACATAACTTACATTTAAATGGTATCTGCTCGTAGTCTAGTTGCTGGACATGACTCCATTCGTCCACTTTCAGCTTTATTTCTTCAGGCAGTCCTTTGCCTAGATCCACTTTGACACAGATCCTTGCACAAGCTTGCATGTTGTCCTTCGGCTTGCTACGATCGATATATTTGCCTACAACGTTCCCTATGGCCCGAACAGACTCATCTCCCCAGCAATGGAGAGGGAGGTGAGTGAGACAGACCCAGACCGGGACAACACTGGGAATGCCTAGCTTAGGATCAAAATCTGGGGTCCATTTGTTGAGGTAGAGAACCCTGGAGTCCATGAAGTACAGCCCGTTCCTGAAGATTAAATCCTTATCCTCTTTGGATTCGAAATGGAACATATAGTACCCTTTTCCACAAAACCTAATTGATATTTTCCCTTGGATTTTGTCTAACCAGTTTCATTCAACCCATCTTTGAACTATTCTTGGAGAGGGCCAAAGGCCTGTAAATTGTCCTATGAGACCTTTTTTAGCAATAGATAATGCTGCCATGCGAGGCAGGGTTGGAGGCAGCTGAACTTCTTGAAGAACATCTAATTTCTTAACAAATTTCGAAAGCGCAGATCTGGGGCGTTGAAGAGGGAGGGATTTCACTAGTTCTGAAAAGGCTTTTTGTGGATCGATTTCCTCCCGAGATGATTCCGGGAGGGCCATGGCGGGGGGCCCAAGCCCAGGCCACCGCGATGCCGGATAGGGGGAGCTATCTCAGAGGGCGCGCACAGGCTATCACGCGCAGTTGCAGAGAGCCCAAGAAATCTCCAATGATATTAAGAATTAACTATTATTGTGCATTTATTGCATTATGCACAATGAAATTAATTCAATTAAAAATAAAATAAATTATCTAAATTAAATTTGAAGGAACAAGTATACATGCGGAAATTTATGTCCTGCAAAATCAATATATCAATTTCATTTTGAGGATTTAACATTGTGCGTAGTGCAAAGGAAGATTTTATAGTCCGAAGTGTGGAGGAAGCACAATGGAATCCATGGCTTTTGGTGAATTGAAAGGAATGCTAAAATGTGTGAACGAATGCATAAATAGTTTATTTCACTATATTAAATCAATTTAGATAACGGAAGCGAGACAAACAGTAAGTAATATTATTTTTTGACGTTATTTGAGAACATTGCATTTTTGTAGTGCACACAATCAAAGCTTTCTCCGCATTTTCGTATTTCACACAATGAACCTAATTATCTCACCATAAGGGGAAAAATACACTTCATTTACTATTGTACAATAATCATTTGTTCACAACTATGATATGGTACTTAGTATTCGGGAAGCTCAAATAAAACGACTCCACATAGACACAGTAGTGAGGACAATTAATCATTCTTGTGTCTTCCACATATTCACACCCAAAGCCACTAAACATAGTTAATAATTGTGGTTAATCTGGAATCTATTTGAATATGAAAAATATTACGAATTGAAGTTTATGTGGCACACCTGTTGTCTCGCACAACACTTATTTCTCACACGCATTAAAATGATACTTCATTTAATATTAGATACTAGGTTTATGTTTAAAGTTAAATTAATTATGTGTCTATGAAATAAAAGTTCCCTTTGCAAGCCCATTCTCACACACATGCCCCATCTTTTGCACATCCTTTATTCCACACAGATTCATAATGCAATTGTTCTCGCTCACGTGTTCATTGAAAACAAAAAACAAAGTGGAGGAAGCTCTCATTGTGCTTAAGACTAAAAACATTTTATTTGAAAATCCAAATAATAAAAATTGTTTTACATCTTCCAATAATGAAGAATTAAGATTAAATGAAAGCGAAACAAACACCAAGCAATATTGTATATCAAGCAAATATATGCCCACAAATCCAAGCTGCACAAAATCTATATATCAATTTCATTTCGAAGTGTGGTAGAAGTTTTCATTATGCGGAATAGGGAGAAGCTCAATGAAAGCCTTTCCCGC
The DNA here is from genome assembly GCA_000404065.3 of Pinus taeda. NCBI lineage: Eukaryota > Viridiplantae > Streptophyta > Pinopsida > Pinales > Pinaceae > Pinus > Pinus taeda. The sequence continues at coordinate 52,743 of APFE030747945.1, read as the reverse complement.
ACCTCCACACTCCACAAAAATTTAAAAGATTAAAACATTCTACATTATTCGAGCTTCATAACAAATAGAACTACTGAAATTAAAAAAATTCTTAAATGCATTTTTATTATGTCCTCTTGAAATATGTATGTATGATGTAATATAAGATCTCAAAGCATAAGTCTTGAACGTTAAGCAACACAATTACAGTAAAAATAATTGTATCGAGATTCAAATTCCAACCATCATTCTATGATTGAAATAAAAACTATACACGAAACATATATTTGAAGTCTAAAACTATTCTTGACTATTCATTTTCATTGTGTCCAGTAACAAAAGATTAGATATAATAGAAAAGTTAAAAGCATATCCTTGAAAGCTTATGCTTTATTAAGGGCAATGCCACAAAACTTAGATCCATACAAGATCTTATGCAAAAAAATTAAGAACCTTGATTTATGACAAAAGTCACTTATATTGGTAATGAGAATGCTTAACAATTCAAATAACTAGCTCATTCACTATGCTATTCTAACATCTTCTCTTTAACTATCCACTCCTACATTATAGGGAAAATGAGTAATAATTGTTCTCTAGTAAATTAAGTAAACACAACAAATTATAATTTATCTCTGAAACAAATATATGTTGTAAAAGGAAGGCAGTTGTAGTTGGAAGGGATTATGTAACTGGCCCTACATTTATGTTTGACTTCTAAAGTAATCATCAAAATCTTGCTACCTAATCGCAAAAGTAAATGCATTTGTGCCAATGGGGATTGGGATTGGGATCTCATGAACCGTAACATGGAAAAAGGTATCTGCAAGAGAAAATAAGAAATTGCATCGAGCAATTAGTTTAGTCGGAGTTAACACAATTAACAAATTTCAATAATTGAATACTAGTAAATAAAAAAACAAATGTGTCGAATTTAATGACACACACACAATATGTGAAAGAAAATATGTTGATTGTTCAATATCAATTGTCTTTCAGATCCATGATGTCTTGAACGAATTTCTCCAACATAACTTTAATGAAATCTTTCATTAGACTAACTGTAATATCTAACTTAACATGTTTATTGAATATTTGGTTCTCAATTTCCATAGCCTCTTTTTGTAATTGAGCGGCCAAGACAAACTTCTCTTCATGAATACTAACAAAAGTAATTAGCCATTTACAATTTTATTCTGTACTAAAATTGGTTAAATCATCAAACTCTCTTGTCATCGACTACTTTAGACTCTCCAATTCATCTATTAGTGTTTCTCTTGTAAGGAATTTAGATTCACGTATGGTTTGTGGACCATTTAGATCATGAACAATTTGTATTGCCTTCATAAACACATCAACTCTTCTATTCTTTATTCTTTCACATTCACATAGAATGTTTTCTAGTGTGCTGATTCTTTTAGACCATTGAGATTTGATCTGCTTCATTTGATTAACATTTGGAGTCTCATATTTGGAGTGATAATATGATATTTGACTACATTAATGAGTTTGAGAACTTTATTGGGTCCACGGGATGTGTTGGAAGTAGAAATTGCTGATGGCGATGCCTGTATTGCCAATGGAATCCTTAACAAAGGACCCAAATTTAGAGGATATTCTAGCTCTTTTATTCTCTCACGGTATCAAGTTATCTGCTTCTTGTTGGCCAATAGAGACTGCAAGTAGGTTACCAATATCTTGATACAATCCCATGAGCTTGCTAGCTGCAACTTTAGACACATCAACATCCATTTTTACTTTATCAATAACCTTTTTATTATGGACCTTTACTTTTTCAATTCTTAGTTGTTTACTTCCCTTATTATAGATTGCATCTTGCAAAGTGATAGGGTGATCATCGAAAGTAGTGGCTTCTTTAGCAATTTGCTCCATTATCTTCTAATTTTCTGCTAAACAAGTACTAACCCAATTAGGTAGCATAACGCTCTCAATTTCCACATTCATAACTTGTTCAATGCTTCATATTTTTGGGGGATTTTATATTTTGTTGATTCATCCATTTGCATTATGTCTAGAATGAATGTCCAAGGAGGCTCTTAACATCTCTGCCACCTGATAGCTAACCATGAATTAGTTTTTCACTTGCACTATCCTTTTATTTTTCTTTGACTGGAGGATGAAGTCAAATCAATAGCAAATGTGCAAGGTGGAGATTGTTATGTAGGACTTGTGTCTCTTTGCTTGTACTTTGTTTCCATATTGGCGCTCACTACTTCAAAAATTTCTCTAGTATCTATTATCAGTTCTTGATAGTTGCTTGGAGCACTGCGACTCTCTTCACTTTCCTCTACAATTATTGTAAACAAGTTCTCATATTTAATAGTACCTAGGTGTGCAGTAAATAGGCCTTCTGGATCAAAGCCTTGTTGGGCATTGCCTTCTCATAAGTTAAAACAATGCAAAGACTTTACAAGCTTTGCAATGTAAGCCACATTCTTCACAATGACTTTTCCAATAGTAGATGGAAAAGAAATAAATTATTTTTCTTTTTTTATTCAAGTATAACTAGCTAATAACGGTATTGTCTGCAGAGTTTGGTAACAAAATACCTATCTATAAAAATTCATGGCAACAACTATGATTTACCTTTAAACACATAAATTTGAATAACCATATTATTTTATCTTTCTTCATGTACCCCTTTTCCCTATAATAAAACTTAGGCTTGGGAAAATATTCAATTAGACTTTCATCTAGTTATCACGTAAATGATTTGCCTTACAAATACATCTTGGATTAGAAGAAAAAATTAAAGCATCTTCATACTTCCATAGTATGGGATACTAGAACCGCATCGATTCTTCGTTAGAATTGAATTTAGGTTTATGGGGTAAGCCATGAAAGACATGGCTCGAGACGAGGGTTGTTATCAGGTATACTATCATAAAGAGCCTATTGCTTTTGGATAAATTGAATAACTGAAAAGATAATTCATTTGAAATAATATCAACCTCGTCGAATAGACAAGCTTTTTTATATGAGTAATAAAGCAAATAGAGAATGGATTTTGGGACATTGATTAGCATTTGGAGTGATAATATGAGATTTGACTACATTAAGGAATTTGAGAGCTTTATTGGGTCCATGGGATGTGCTGGGAGTAGAAATTGTTGACGGTGGTACCTGTATTGCCAATGGAGTCGCTAAAAAAGGACCTGGGTTTAGAGCATCTTGTATCTCTTTTATTCTTTCTTTTGGTACAAGGTTCTTTACTTCCTGTTGGCCAATAGACACTGCAAGTGCATTACCAATATACTGATGCAATCTCACGAGTCTATTGGTTGCAACTCCAGACACATCAACATCCATTTTTACTTTATCAATAACCTTTTTATTATGGACCTTTACTTTTTCAATTCTCAACTTTTTACTACCCTTGTTATAGTTTGCATATTGCAAAGTGATCGGGTGATCATCGAAAGTAGTGGATTATTTGGAAATTTGCTCCATTGTTTTCTAATTTTTTGATAAACAAGTACTAACCCAATCAGGTAGCATAATGCTCTCAATTTCCACATTCATAACTTGTTCAATGCTTCCTATTTTCAAGGGATTTTGGATTTCGCTGATTCATCCATGTGCATTATGTTTGGAATGAATGTTCAAGAAGTCTCTTCACCATCTCTTCCACCTAATAGCTGACCGTGAATCAGTTTTGCACTTGCATTATCCATTCTTTTTCTTTAACAGGAGGATGAAGTCGAACAAGTACCAAGCAAGGTGGACATTATTGTGTAGGATTTGCACCTCTTTGCTTGTACTTTTTTTCCATGTTGACGCTGACTTCTTCAATAATTTCTCTAGTATCTATTATTAGTTCTTGGCTTTTGCTTGGAGCACTATGGCTCTCTTCACTTTCCTCTACAACTCTTCTAAACAAGTTCTTGTATTTAACAATACCTAGGCATGAGGTAAATAGGCCTTCTAGATAAAAACCTCCTTGGGCTTCAACTTCTATTAAGTTAATACAACACAAAAACTCTGCAAGCTTTGCAATGTGAGCCACATTCTTCACAATGACTTGTCCAACAGTAAATGGAAAATAAATAAATTGTTTTTATTTTATTTTTTCAAATATAACTAGCCAATCCCAGTATTGTCTGTAGACTTCGTTAACAAAATACCTCTCTATAAAAATTCATTGCAACAATTGTGGTTTACCTTTAAACCCATAAATTTGAGTAACCATATTATTTTCTCTTTCTTCATGTACCCCTTTTCCCAATAGGAAAACTTGGGCTTGGGTAGATATTCAATGGGGCTCTTATATAGTTATCCTTTGCAAATACATCTTGGATTAGAAAAAAAAAAACAAAGCAACTTGTTGCTTCCATGATAGGGATACCAGAACTACATTGGTTCTTCGTTAGAATTGAATTTAGGTTTATGGGGTATGTCATGAAAGACATGGCTCGAGACGAGGGTTGTTATCAGGTACACCATCATAAAGATTCTATTGCTTTTGGACAAATTGAATAACTAAAAAGCTAATTCATTTGGAATAAGATCAACCTAGTTTAATAAACACTCTTTTTTATATGAGTAATAAAGAAGATAGAGAATGGATTTTGGGATATTCGTCGTCATTTCTCAACCCATCAGATAAGCACAGAGCTAACAAAAGTCTCTAAAAGATTGTCTAAACATGGAAATATCTAGAACAAAAAGATGAGAAGGAATCTAAGAAGTTGGTGAAATGAATTCTTGAATAATGTTCTTGCAACCTGCTTATGACTCCAAAATGATAGTTTCCTTCAAAAATTTTAAGTATATATCCAATTCTAGGAGCTTGAACATGCATATGAAAGCGTTAGAGGAATTGGAGTCTTCTTCACTGCTAACATAATTGTTCTTGTGTTTGAATCAAAATTGTTTGCACACAAATAAATGATTTCTATGAAATCAAACACTTTTGGAACACATGTAACATTTACTAAATCTTATCATTATTCTTGTCTTCCATTGACAGATTCACATATCATTGATATGTAGCCGACCACTGAAAAAATCTCATCAATAAGCACAAGTGAGTTAACCATATAAGTGTAAATAACTTATTTCCTTCCTTTGCTAGCCATTTTCACTTTGTACTTTCAAAATATTCTCTTAAATAGTAACGTTTTCAATGCCTTTTAAGTGTAGATTTCTCAATACGCTAAATGATCACCATCTGTTACTATTGTGCATGTGAAATTTGTTTTACATGACACTTTCAATAAACAACAACTAAAGATACCAAAGCCAACATTTACGAGAAGAAGTGGAAATCAATATTGAAATTCCAAAAACATATCCTCCATTTACTTTGCACTTTGGTCTTGCTTTAATATCATCGATGTACGTACCCTAAGTGTCCAAATTTTATGAACCAAATTAAATGTGAATTCTTTGTGATAATGACAACTAGCATACAAGATGTCAATAATAACTCGAAGTCAAAAGTCGTGCAAGGACAACTGTAAACAAATATTGCGTGGAAACGTGGGCAATTATCTTTATTACAAAACACATTCATAGTTGGGCTAACACCCATTACTATGTTGATACCAGTTGGTTCTATTTGATAGAAATGGCTTTTTGTACATGGTAGCACTTCCTATTCTCTACTACGTGTCAATTCATTGATTCGTCAAAAGAATGTCAAAATGTGTTAGTATTGAGTTAGTGTCATTATGCAGAAGATGAAAATATAGAAAACACACTCTACAACATGAAATCTCCTTCCGTTTTACATTATGCTAATTTGTAATTTTGTGCTTTTTTCATTTACAATGTGCTTATTTTGCACTCCTCACAATGAAATCTTCATTTACATTTCCTTAACGATGTCAATTGAAACATTATAGCTTAAAGACTACCTACAGAGCAATCAAATAAATGACCCCCTAGACATCTATTGAAAAAGATCCATAGTTTATATTCCACATCGATATTTACACATATTTGTTTTGTAACTATGCTAAGCATTTTATAAAAATTATTTCACAAGAAATAGAGAATATATTTCTTCAAAGTGCAGAGATGTGGAACAAGATTTCATTTTGTTTGTTCCGCACATCCTCATCTTTGCACCTCGCATAATGAAAGTTTCTTTCGTATCTCGTAATGAAATTGATGTATTAATTTTGTGGGGACTTAAATTTGTAGGCACAAGTTTTAACAATTTCAACAATCAAAAGTAGAAAAGAAGCTCAAGAAATCAATAAGAATTACATTTGGAGCCTTTAACACCGACCAACACTTGGTAGTGAAAAGCTTACACTGCATTGAAGGCAAACTAGCATTTGTTGAGAAAATAAGTTCAATTAAATTGCATTGTGAGTATATGTGCGTGAGAAGAGGTACGAAGAAATTTTTCATTATGCTTTTCAATCTGAAAGGTTGTACCGTCATAAATAATGCTAATTTGTATTTTTTTACCTCAATGTTTATATTGTCAAGTTTATCTGTACATTGGTTCAATGCGTTTCATGTAGTTTGTCTCACGCTAAATACATCTCACTATCTTTAGTATTCATAGATTTGAACACCATTCAATCCTATACCTATTTGGTTCTCTTCAAATATTACTCATGAGTCAATACCATAATTGCTTTACATCGACCCATAATCTTTTTTTCAAACTGCACCTCTACATTCCACGTAATGAAATTCATATTAAGTATCTGGATTAAATGGAACCAAGATAATTTAGTATAAGGAACAAAAATATATTTCATTGTGTGGAGTCTTCTCTATAATTTTGCACTCCATGTAATGAGAAAACTTCTGCACAAATCTTTACACACATGGATGCATTTCTTCGCTCAATAAAAAATATTATTTGTGGTTTGCAGAAGCCAAAACAAATTGTTCAAACATGTTTTGTACTGTTTCCATTTGCAAATATTCCATACAACCAAATATTAATTTTCTTCAACGATTCTCTTCTAGAAAATTGTGGTAGTGATAATGATTGATATTCATAAGTGACCTATCACCAAATTTTCATTTCGAAAACATAATATCAATATTATTTATTAATGAACTGAATTTGTTAACGAGAACATTAAAGAAGCATATAAGAATTATCATAACAAAATTAGCCTGAATTCCATTAAATGCAATACCAATTATAAGAATAAGCTATATATCGATAGCTTGGTTGTGTGTTGAATCATGATAGACTTATGAAATGAGTGCAGAGATTCGGAGGAAGAAATCTTCCTCTGCACTCTGCACAATGTATCAATGTTATGGAGATTCTTCCTCCACACTCCGTTTAACACCCCACCCCCTCGTTTCTTCCTTCGTACTTTGCATAGTTATAAAGATTATCTTAATTTTAATAATAAATGTGGTTAGGAAGGTTAGTATTATGAAAATTATTTTGAATTTGAGATTTGATTTGAGTAAACACATGAAAATCTAAGATAAAGCATTTTCAATTTTAACATTATGTGTCATAAATATGACTAATTATTTCAATCGTAGAATGATCATTACACAATGCGTTGGAATGAATGTTATTAAGCACTTGAACAACATCCTGATTGCGTGTCAATTAAGGCTTAATTTAATTTTTAAATAAGCGTTGGTGCCCACTGCCAAATATATATATTATATATATATATATATATATATATATATATATATATTATATATATAACAAAAATAAATAAATAAATAAAATGATGAAGTTTATGGGACATTTCGCATATGTCAAATACCATGGGAATTGACACTTTGGGACATGCCAAAAAAAGAAGAGAAAGAGCATGCTAATATTGAATTATGATGGATATAGGTACTCTGAAAAAGTGTATAGAGAGAAAAATGTGTTTGAATATGCGATAGTGGGTATGTATAGAAATGTGACAAGCTAAATCATGTGCAAAAATAAAAAATGTACACATGTAAAGCATTTGCCAATTTAAAGGAATATTATCATTTGATTCCATGTGCAATTGCACAAGCCCTTCGCATCTCTGCACAATGTATCAATGTTACGGAGATTCTTCCTCCGCACTCATCATAGTTATGAATATTATATATGAGCTTCTTTCAGACTTTGCACAATGAAATCTTCATGTGCACAATGAAAGCTTTTTTTTCATTTTCGTATATCACACAATGATTATTACATGACGTGTCATAATAGATTATATTAAACACTTAAATAATGTCATGATTGCGTGTTAACTATTTTTTAAATAAATGTTAGTGCCCACAAAAGAAGATTGAGTAAGTTTATGAGACATTTTACATATGTTAAATACCATAGGAATTGACACTTTGGAGACTTGCACAGAAAAATAGAGAAAAAACATGCTTAGATTGGATTTTGATGGATATGTGTGCTCTGAAAAAAGAGTACGAAAAGAAAAATGTGTCCGGATATGTAATAGTGAGGATGTATAGAAATGTGACAAGATAAGTCGTGTGCAAAACTAAACAATGTACACAGGTAAAGAATATGTCGATTTAAAGGAATAACTATGATTTGACTCATTGCACAAGATAGAGTAATTTAATTTTACACCTAATTGATGCATGCAACACAAACATAGATTTGAAACTAGTAAACTCAAATAGAAAATCAACACTAGATATCATATAAAAGCTCAAAGTATATCCTCAAAATTATGCAAAAGCATTATCTCAAAACTCTACACAAAACTGGTAAACGAACTCAAAACTGGAACAAAGTAATTAGTTTTTGCGCTTGAGAAGCCTTGAACAGTAACTAACATAGATACAGTAACAACAACTGAATTAAAATTCAAATGCCAATAAAATATCAAAGTATATCCTCGAGAACCTATGCAAAAACATTATCTCATAATTCTACACAAAATTGGTAAACAAACTCAAAATTGGAACAAAGTAATCAGTCTTTGTGCTTGAGAAGCCTTGAACAATAATCAACACAACTATAGTAATAACAATTGTATTGATATTCAAATGGAAATAAAGGTTCAAAGTATATCCTTGAAAACTTATGGAAAAACACTATCGCATAATTCTACACAAAACTGGTAAGCAAGCTCAGAAATGGAATAGAGTAATCAGTTTTTATGCTTGAGAAGCCTTGAACAATAACTAACACAACCACGATAACAAAAAATGTTTTCAAATTCACCACAGCCATTATTAAAATAACCATTACAGATGGAACATATATTTGAGATAAAAAATGATTGATAAACATTCATTTTCATTGGGATCAATTACAGATCATTACATATATAAAAGCTCAAAAGTATATACTCATAAACTTACATTCAATCAATGTTGTTGGAGAACGCTGCAGAATCTAGAGCTATACAAGTTCATATGCAAAACTTTATCTAAGAATTATTGACAAAATTGGGAAACAATCTTTGTATTAAAACACAACAATAAAAAATTCATTTTGATTATCATCAATTAGAAAACATTAGCTAATATATAACAGTTCAAAGAAAATTAAGGAAAACATATGTTTAATTAGTGTTTTTTCACAACACCACATAATTCAGACCTATACAACATCTCATGGAAAACATCATCTCAAACTTCTTTACATAATTGATAAACAAACTTAGAATTAGTACATAGTAATCATAATTGAAACAAGGATTGGATATAGAGTCATGGTCTAGAGAATAAACTTTGTTGTGTAAAGCACTGATCAAAATCATTATACTTAAATCACAAAAGTAAATGGATTCGTCCCAATGGGAACTCAAAATTGGCCCATGCGAACAGTAATGTCAAAAAGGAACCTGCAATGAAAAAACAAGAAACTACATTCAAGAATTAGATTAGTTTAAGATATATCTAAGAAACTTGAATAATTAAACAGTATAAATAGAAAAATGAAAGTTCAAAGTTTTTTAAACACTTACAATATGTGAAAGCATAGTTCGAGATTGTTTCACTGCTAGATGTATTTCAAAATCATGTTTTCTCCAAGGAATTCCTTCACTTTAGCTTTAATGAATATTTGTCTGAGATTGTTTGACTACTAGATCTCTTTCGAAATCATGATTTCTCCAAGGAATTCCTTCACTTTAGCTTTAAAGAAATATTTCATCGAAGCGACAATAATCTCTTATATGACAAGTTCATTGAATATCTCCTCCTTAATGTCCCTAGCTTCTTCTTGCAATTGCGCAACTAAGGTAGAGTACTCTTTGTTAACACTAACAAAATTAATTAGTCATTTTCAAATTTCCTCTATAGTAAAATCGATTATATCATCAAACTCTATTGACTTTAGTGGTTTTATTTTCTCCAATTCAATCATCAACCTGACCTTTGAAATTAATTAGGAGTCACATGTAATGTGAAAACTATTTAAATCTCGAACAATTGCTACTGCCTTGACATAGGCATTATCTCTTCTACTTTCTATGCTTCCACATTCATAAATAATTTCCTCTAATGTTTTAATCCTCTCATACCATCCAACTTGATCTTCTTCATTTGATCAACATCTGGGAGTCCTTGTTTCTCTTTCTCTAGATCAGACAGTAAATAAAGCTTGTGACTAAAAGCGAGTAAGTCATTGTCTACAAATTCCCTGTCTCCCTCGACCTCACTTTTGAACTACTCGACAAATGACTTAATTCTTTGAAAAAATGTCACAGATCAAAAGTTGTTTGCCATGTATATTCAATAATTCGCAATATTTTAGATATATTTTTGATAATATATGATTTTGCTGCATTAAGGAGTTTGATCGGTTTATCAAATCTATGTGGTGTTCCACATGTAGATATTTCCAATGGTGGTGCACATATTTCCAGTGAAGTCATTAACAAAGGACTTGCATTTAGAGCATCTTCTAGCTCTTTTATTTTTTCTCTCAGTTTCATATTTTTTGCTTCTCGTTCACTAATAAACTCACAAGCACATCAATGGCAGCCTAATGCAATTTCATGAGCCCTGTCATTCCAACCCTAGACATATCAACATCCATTTTTGCTTGATCAATAACCTTTTTGTAGCGAACCTTTACTCTTTCAATCCTCAATCTTTTACTCCCCCTATTATAATTTGCATTATGCAATGTGGCAGGGCGGTAATCAAAAGTAGTGACCTCTTCGACAATTTGCTCCATCATTCTATGATTTCATTTCATACAAGTACTAACCCCATGAGATAGTATAGTGTTGCTAACTTCCATGTCCATAGCCTGTTCAATGCTCCCTATTTTTAGCGGACTCTTGGATTTGGCTGATTTAGGCATGTGCGCTCCTTTTGGAGTGAATCTACGAGGAGGCTCTTCATCATCCCCGCCACTTGATAGCTTGTCATGAACCAATATTTCACTTGCAATAGTTTTTTTTTTTTTTTTTTTTTCAATGGTAGATGAACTCGGACCAGTACCGGGTGTGCAAGGTTACGATTTCCGTGTAGTATTTGTGCCTCTTTGTTTCTATCTTCCTCCTATGTCGACATTCTATTATTCAGTGATTTCTTCTCTGGCTCTTTTAAACAAGTTCTTGTACTTAACAAACTCTAGGTGTGCACTAGAAAAACCTTATGGATCAAAGGCTTTAATGACTTCAACTTCAGTTAAGTTAAACAAATTTAAATACTTTGCAAGAAACATAGTGTGAACCGCATTCTTCACAGTGACTTCTCCAATAATAAATAGAAAAGAAATGAATTGGTTTTTCTTTTTTTGTTCAAATATAAATAGCCAACGACTATATTTCTTGTATAGTTCAATAACAAAATACCTATCTAGAACACATTTTGGCAACAACAATGGATTATCTTCCAAACCATAAATTCAAATTACCGTATTACTTTCTCTTTCTTCATGCACCCGTTTGCAAAATAGGAAAACTTGAGCTTGTGTAGATATTCAAGGAGGCTCTTGTCTAGTTATCATGTAATTGACTTTATTTACAAATACATATTGAATTAAACAAAAAACTTAAAGAAGTTGTATGCTTCCATAGTATGGGATACCAAAACTGCATTGGTTCCTTGTTAAAATTGAATTTATGATTATAGGGTATGTCGTGAAACACATGGCTTGACATGAGGGTTGTAATCAAATATGCCATCATAAAAAATCCATTGCTCTTAGACAAATTAACTAACTGAAAAGCTAATTCATTGGAAATGACATCAACCCAGTCGAATATAGCATTTTTTATGTGAGTGATAAAGCATATCAAAAATGCATTTTCAAACATTCGTTGTAGTTTTTCCGTCCATCATGCGAGCACATAGCCAATAGGAGCCCCTAAATGATTGTGTAAACAATGAAATATCTAGCAGAGAAAGATCAAAAGGAACCCGAGAAGTTTGGGAAATGAATTCTCAAATAATGTCAACCTCACCTACTTCTCACTTTAGTAAACTATTCGCTTCGAACAATTTTACACATTTACTCAATTTCAGTAACTTGAGTAGCCATCTGAATCTTTGGGATTCAGAGGAATATTCTTTGTTGCTAGCATAATTGCTCTTGTTATTTAAGCAATTTTTTTGCACATAAATAAGCAATTTCTCTGCAATCAAAGACTTTTGGAACACATGCCACATTCGCTAATCTACTAGTCTAAATCTTGTTGCTTCTTTTCTCTTCCATTGGCATATTCACATAACACTCATACGTTGTTGACTAGTGAAAGTACTCATCGATAAGAGTAAGTTAATGATATCACTGCAAGTAGTCTTTTTCCTTCCTCTGCTACCATTTCTGCTTTGCACTAACAAATATAATATGTCAATGAATTACGTTCTCAATCCCATTTAACTTTACAATTATCGGCTCTATTCACAATCCCCTGTTGTTAGTATTACTTGTGTGAAAATTGTTACACACAACACTTGCAATAAATAACACTAGAAGATACCAAAGCCAATGTTTACGGGAAGTAATGGAAACAAATCTTGAAGTTCCAAAGCCATCTTGTCCATTTTCTTCACACTTTACTCCCACTTTAATATCATTGATATACGCGTCATAAGAAATATAAATTTATGATATAAAATAAATATGAATTACCTGTTATCATGACAATTAGCTAGCTAAGCTGGTCCCCACCACTATGTCGATGTTGATTTGTTTTAGTTGATATCAAATTGTAATAAAAAGTTGAACCAATTTGATTTACGAATGACCTAACACACGATTTTTAAGATTGTGATGCAAAGCTTACTGTCACAACATGTTTAATCCAATTGCATAAAGCAAGCAACAAAAACTCTTTTGAAATATTTTGTACCTCTGCATACATTCCCCTGCACATTTCTTCTGCATACCTACATCCCACACAATGCTAAACCCAAATATTTGAATATAGACAAGGATCAACTTTGATCATAATATGAAATGATGGATAAAAAACTATCGCAATACACTAAATTATTCCTAGATTAATTATACCAACCACGAATTAACAATTTATGCTAGTAGCTTTATATTCAATGCATTCAAGTCAGTTGATTTTGATAACATAAATGCTAAAAACGCATAGTGGAAATTGTTTAAATTTCAATGCAAAGAGAAATAAAAATTACAATTGATTTGAAAAAAAGAAAACCAATGTGTTCAACCCAATTGCACAAAGAAAGGAACAAAAACTCTCTTTTGGAATATTTTATACCTTTGTATACAACACCTCAATTATTTATCCATCATAAACAATGTATCCAAAAACACAAATCTTTGAAAATAGACAAGAATTGACTCTCACCATAATACAAAATATTGGACAAAAACAAATCACAATACACTAAGGTATTCCCCAACTAATGCCACCAACCACAAATTAATAATTTATGTCATAGTTGGCATCACATAAAATCACATCTCGATTTCCAATCGAGATTGAATGACATTTCCAACCTGTATTAGCTATCGATAACAAGGAACATCATTCTACATTGCTCTGAGATAGAGTTATCCGCTTCTCATGACACACCACTTCCTAAACCCTCATTTTGTCATCAATGATGAATTAATATTGTATCCCAGTGGCCTTATGTTCATAATTTCTTACTTTTCATATGATAATTAGACACTCCATTTAGAGACAATGAAAGTCAAGAATGTGATTTATGCGTCGTCAGCTTTAGAGATAACAATTTACGTAAGGCAACAAAAGCTCCAACAATACTCCCAACTTTTAAACACATTCTACAGAGAGAAAACGCTACACACTTCGCTATTCCAAATACATAATGGATCACTGGAAGTTCCTATTGATATGAGGAAATGAGTTATTTGTATCACTGCAAATAACTTCTCTCCTCACTCTACTAGCCATTTCAAATGCTTGCTTACTCATTTCCTTATATAGTCACCACCTGTTACTATTTTACATGTGAAACATCTTACAAAATATTTGTATCAGAGATAAAACTGGCATCCATATTTTTTTATCGTCCTAATGTCTATGCTCATTGACCAATCTTGTGCTAGCGTGGATATATCTGTGTCTTAATCACTTGTACATTTTGTGCTAATAGCTTCATATCACAAATTTTCTTGTTCACTGTCACATAAACATTGCCAATAACTTGTGATTAAAGTTAACTAGTATATATAATTAATAGAAAACATTGTTGCAGGTAAATATCAGTCTTTCCAACATTCAATCAATGAATACACACTTGCGTAGGTCATCTCCTTGCATATCGTTCAGATTATATCAATATTATGCTATTGCTCTGCCCAATGATGCCATAACTGACACAATTGCAATTCACTTACATAAACGAGGGTGGGGATATACAATTAACTTGGATCTCTATAAAGTTGATACAATGGGCAGAGTGTCGAGGTGTAGATGAAGAAACAAAGAAATGAGGGTGCCGCACAATGTATCAATCTTTCTTGTTGGTAGTGATAATTTCATTAAATCAAAATTCCTTTGAATTTCCCATCACAGTTTATGCATAGTCATGATAACAATTGGACTTTCAATGCCAAATGCATCATATTAAATGTTTGCAAATTTGTTAAAAAGGGTAAAGTTTCCAGTTTTGTCATCTTAACATGTAACAACATCTCCTTGCCATGAATTTCAATATTAACACGAGGGAGATGTGTGGAAGAAATTTGCAGACAGGAAATTTATCCGAAGGGCCAAAACATTGCAAAAGAAAGTTTTTGTTCCTTGCTCTGCACACTCTTTCAAGCAAAATGATGATTGTTTTGTGAAACTATTAATAAGCCTTGTAGTTGCAAACTAGCTTACAAAATCCACAAGCTTATTCAATTTTATTTGAAATAAAGCTCATCGCCTGGAAAATTCATTAATTAGATCTACAATCCTTTGAATTCCCCATTACAATTTATGCATAGTCAGACAACACTTTTCCAATCTTAACTTGTAACAACAACCTCTTGTTATGAAATTCAATAATATTGAATGCATACGAAGATACGTAACAATGACAAAAAAGTTTATGTTCCTTGCTCCACACACCCATTCTCTCTCACAACGCCTCTTCTTCACACGCATTAAAAATACACTTAATTGAATATTCAATAATTATTATTTAACTCACAGATGCAAGAAGTTAGAATGGGTGTGCTAAAGAAACTTGCCAACAGGCGATTTATGCGGAAGACCACAACATTGCGGATGAAAGTTTTTGTTACATTACGAATTAAAATTTTTGTTCCTTGCTTCGCACACCCATTCTGCCACACAACACTCCTTTCTCACACATATAAAAAAGGCATTTCATTTAATATTGACTACTAAGTTTTTGCTTAAAGTTTAAATAATTTAATGTCCGCAAAATAAAGTTTCCTCTACAACAGCCACATTATTAATTGATTAATAATATCTATCATCGTGTGAGAGAAATGTGTGTGGAAGGAGGATCAAAACATTATAGAAGAAAGTATGTTCCTTTCTATGTTCCTTTCTTCGCACACCCGTTCTCCCACACAACACTACTTGTTCACATGCATTAAAAAGACACTTAATTTAATATTGAAAAATAATAATAACCATTTAATCCACAAATGTGAAATCCCAAATGCACATAGTATTCGAAAACCTTGAATGCCTAGGTTCACTATTTCTATTTTATAAACCACTCTTTCTAGTTTTGAAAATCGAACATCCCACGTTGATCCACCAAACATTACAAATTAAAGTTTTTGTTCCTAGTTGAATTAATTTCATGTTTGTGGAATAAAGTTCCATTTGCAACCTTGTTCTCCTGCACACACCCTGTCCTATGCACATTCTTCATTCCACATAGATTCGCATCTCTATGCAATTGTTCTCCTGCATTGCTAAACATGTAAATGATTTAAATGGAAAATAGTTTAAAATGAGATAATAAGAATAAACACACTAGCAATACCTATCTTACTGCCATTTTCAAAGCACTAATTGAAGAAACGACCCCTCCTGCTTACGTAAAGACTCAGAGTATTATGCTAATCTGAGTGGTAGAGCAAAAAATTACAACATTGAATTTACAAAAAAATAGAGATATTCAACATTTTCCCAAAACTTTGGTTAAAGTTGCAAAAAAACATCAAAAAAATACAGAGTCAACGCAATTTGACTGCAAAGTGAATGTTATAGTCCCCAGTGAGATAGGGACTAAAAATGCTAGGCATAGGTATTGGAACACATGTGGCATAATTTGATTTAATGTCACAAGTAATGAAAAATTATTTGTAGAATAGGTAGTAAGCTTCAACTAGACGTCAAAGGCATGATATAACATAGTTTTTTTGCCTATATAAATCTAAATCCTTAAAGGTGATCTATTCAAACCCAATTAATTAACGAGAAAATTAAGCAAAATAAACAGGCATCGAAAACATCATTCTCTAGTTTTGCTTAAGAACAACTAGTTGTTAGATAAAAACAAATATTATGAATGCATGAACAAACATGTGCATAGTCTCAAGCAAGTTCACTCGTCGCAGTCCATTTGTGAAAACTTCGAACAAAAATAATGAAAAAACAATACAATGCAAAGCCATAAATTTTATAGAGTAGCAGTGAATTAAGTGAGAAATATAATCTTGTAACAATGGCAACCACAATACATAAGTTGAAAGCACTTCGTAGTGAATGGATCATAACTGCAAACTTATAAAGAACAAGAGCCTCCACTAAGTCAATGTCCCGTGGGAAATATAGCTAAGGTGTTACTCTTAGTTTTCCCACATTTTCTCTTTCTTAATTTACATTTTACTTTACAATCAAAGGAAAATGGAATATTTCCCATTTTTTTCTAGGTACACAAAGGTTGAATCTGGCGCATTCCTCTGATTTCAGTCACTAGGGTTCACATTGTCTGCACTCTGGAGCTAATGGCAGAGGAGGGGGGGGGGGGGGGGGACCTTGAGGTCCCCTCCTTTAGAGATATGGTAACCAGTGATTTTAAAGAACTGGAAACCTCCTTCTTCACAAAGCTAATGAACCACAATGCTTTCCATTCATCAAGAACAAGCCAAACAACAAGAGAAAAAAGGAAGGGAACAAAAATGGAAGTAGAAATCCAAGCCGCAAAAAAATAAGTTGCCCAAGATAAAGCTTTCGCCTCAGCGGAAGGCACAAAAATAGAGGCATAACAATCTCACCCAGGCCAACAACAAATGGCAAAAGAAAAAACCAAAAACAACTGTAATTCGAAAGCAAAGAAAATTATGACCCTAGAAATACAAGACCCTGATGTAGCATCATATAAAGATTACATGCAGGAGCATGCAATCATATGCAAGTTCATGAGAATCTGGCCCATGGAAAAGGCCTTGAATGGGTGGATACAAGTAAAATGGAAGCCAAAAGAACTCAGGATACAACTAGGCTCAAAAGGATTCTTCACGGTCATCTTTGACCTCCTGGAAGACAGAGACAATTTTTTTGAAGGAGGCCCCTATTTCTTCAACTCAGTAGGGCTATACATGAGATTTTGGAAGGAAAATTTTACCCCAAAAAAAGTAGACTTCACAAAGGTTTCGATATGGGTTAGGTTATACTCTCTGCCTATGGATTATTGGGCATCATCAATCCTCAAAGGCATTGAACATGAACTAGAAGAATACATAAAAATGTCAGAAGGCACTAAAAAGGGCCACTATGTGTTGTTGTCTTGAGGGGGCTTTGATCCGGGGTCAGAATTAACTACACTAACTAACAAAACCCTACACTACCGGCCCTTTCATAAATAACCCACTTAGCATTGGCTTCAGTCTCAGCTGAGGCAGTACTAGGGGATGCTAGAAGCAAGCTTCTGCATCCAAAAGGCCATGTAATGTGGGGTTAAGGCGTTTCTCTAGTCCTAGGCCTGATCTAACCTTCGCGAACCCTTTTCCTGAAAATTCCCAAAACTTAAAGGATTTTCAGTTAAACAAAGTTATTAACTTCGTGTAAACATATAATCATGCATAAAATCAAATATAATAGTAGATCCAGACCTTCACAGAGAAATAAATATGAAGACACATATAACTAGCATTCAAGTGTGCGTAAATACAGAAAACACTTAAGTATACAAATTGGACACAAAATTGCTTTAATTATTATTTATTAGTTTAATTCTTCCATATACAAGCTTTCCATATCCTTCACACATAGCTACGGGGCCCTGCGGACTTACCAAGGTCTCTGCGCACTTAGTTACAGGAGCCTTCCCCTTTGCCAAAAATACAAAAAGACTGTACCTTTACAGACTCAAAACATATCAAATATGACTCTACCGATTCATTCTTAGACTTGCTAGGACACCCTTTTATATACTTTTTCATATTACAATACCATGGTTTGCAAACAATGGTCGAATCTCAAAACAATACAAAAACTAAGGGGCTTTGACCTTCCTAAAGCCCCTCGAATCCTAGTGACCTGCACTACTCGTGCTCGCTACTCAAAATGTGGGGAATTTACAATATCTTATCAAAACTAGACCTAGGGGACCTCGGCCCAACAGGCCCCCAACACAAATATGTGACTTTTCCTCGAGTCACTCCATTGGTACGCTCTAGATCTTTGCTTTCAGGTTGATGAACAAAGACTTCACTGGGTGAAGCCCCTTCGTGCATTGTACTGTTGCACGTCAAAATTCTTCGATCAAATTTTTCGTGGTCGGCCCTTTTGCTACTAGGCCGATGGTTCGCTACGTCTGTTGCATACTCTTGTGTGTCCCTTCCACAGTTTGTGAGAGCTGCCTGACCTCTTCTTCCCACGACTACATCCATGCTGTGATAATATGCATCTTCTTCCCCTGCTCATTGATCTGTCCTTATAGGGATGTCCCCTCTTTTATCCGGGCGAATCGTTCACATGGGCTAAGGTGTGCATTGTTGCCTTTATTTCGTCATAATGCAGTTGCTTATCCTAGATGGATACTTCAATCTTTTTCACATGTGGCTCTTCTTGCAGTGAGGCCCACATTTCCAATGTTTCTCGAATAGTTGACTACAGTCCTTGATTGCAATGTCGAGCTTTCCCTATTTGTTCTGATGGTAGCCTCGCGTTGGTCTCAAATCTCAGGTGGCGTGGTGGGATGCAACTTCAATTGACGCCTAGTGACTTGCATTTGTATATCGAAGCAAACTTTATCCACCTGCTCCTTTGATTCTCTAAATGCATATGCTAGATGCTGCACTTTTTGTTTAGAAGCAGCCTCAAAGTGAATTTGGAGCTCGGGAAGCTCACTGCATACTCGGGAAATGGTCTGCTCTGGTTACACCCTTCTCGTAGCTGCTTAGTGATCTACGCATCCTTGATCACCATGAGAGCCTATTCCTCTCGCACCTTAAGTACATCTGCTACACCTTGGTGTAGCTCATGCAATGTGTATAGGGGGAGCGTCGTGAGGTTAATACTCACGTTCATAGGCGGTTGGGAACTCTCCAACTCTACAACATCATTCAGGTGTGTTCTAGCGGCTACAAACACCCTCCAAAAATTTTTATTAGCCTCGTCTTGGAGCCTCCCTTCCAACCTTCACAAGAGCTTGCCTTTCTTCATCAAGTTCACAAGCTTCAGTGTCTTTCTTGCACAAAGGCAGCCAATTGGTCACAACTTGATCTATTCCCCTCATAGGTTGTTCACCCACACTTAGTCCAGCTACAGGATGAGCAGCTTTCCCTTGAAAATTGCGCATTTCTGGAGGACAACCAACCTTCCCTCCAGGAATTGCGCAATCCTCTCTGATAGCTTGGTAGGCTCCAGGATTGCGCAATTTTGCCATCCAACCCTCTGAGCAGGATTTGTGCAAATTTTCCTAGTAGCAGGCTGTTCATCCTAGGATTTATGAAAATCTAGGCATCAGTCAGCTGCTAGGCCTAGAAATTGCACAAACCTCCTGGGCAGTCAGCCCAAATCCCAGCCAGAAATGCACATTTTTCTCTAGCAATCGAGCAGTCTCTTGCATGTGCAGCTGAGTTGATCGGTTCCCTCTGGGACTGAGGAAAATAGACTTGCATGCATGGGTTTCTTCTCCCAAGGCAACATGCAAAGGCATCCCTTGTTTCAGGGATCTATGTTGAGGAGTTGGAGGTTACATGCAAAGGCGAAATTATGAAACCTCCCACCAAGTGTCGCTTCCCATAGATTTGTAGCATGCGCGTCACAAACTCAATGTTATCAAAACTCATCAACTAGATGCTACAGAGCTCATTCCTCACATCAACCTTGCAGCTCTGACATCCCACATCACATCTAGGAGCAGTCGGCACATTCAGCTCAACTGTTTTGGGGTAAGCCCGCTTCCCATGCCTTGTGCTCCATTTCTGTCGCTTCTTATGTTTTCGCTTGTGGGAGTACTGTTTGCTTGATTTCTTTGAGCGCTCGCTATCATTTACATATATACTAGCTTGTCCTAGTTCTGTTTTAGTTTTCGTTGCTATCTCACTGCTGTCACATGCATGAAACTATTTTGCACGGATGTTTTCCCGACCATCGACTTGCCTCACCCACATGCATGTTGATCTGTTTGTTGAATCTTTCATTCATGTTTTGCATGCACTATAATCACTTCTGATATCACTTAGTGTCGCCATGCATTTATTATCTTAATTGCTTTCAGTTGCTCGTCGGTGAGTCGGGCCAACCTTGGCCTAGAGTCTACCTTCACCAAGGTTGCATTGCGCAATCTGAGGAAGGAAGGCTCACATTCCTCTTTAGATTTGCACATTCCTGCCCAACAATGGCCTTTATGACTGTTTTGCGCATTTATGGAGGATAGTGGCTGCTTAGCCCAAGAAATTGTGCAAAACTGTCCCTAGGCCAGCAGTCCTTCTTAGCTGGAATTATGCATTGCGCAATCCCAACAGTCAGCAGCCAGACTAGACTGTGCATTGCAAAGTTCCAACAGTCAGGTAGTCTCCTAGTAGCAAAGACTATGGCTTGTGCAGTCTTGGCAGTCGATCTCCCGACCTCCTGGCTGAAATTGCACAACCTTCATGATCATGCACCCAGGTAGTAAGTCAGTTCTCACGTTCATTTTGGTTTTCCACTGACAGATTTCTTGTTGTGAGTGTTGCCATGTATTTAGGTATCCCAGGTGTTCATATGGCTCTAAGTAGTACATGTACAATGGTTTCCAAGAGAGTAGAGATGAAGACATTGTTCAGAGCACACTTGGGGATGTAGTCGATCAAGTTTCCATGGACTTGCCTACCCATGAAGACATCAAGTTGTTCATAGACAAGGACATCAATATATGATGACAACAACATCACAGTGAGCAACAACTGAAGACAACATACCAAATGCAACAAATGCAATAGGGGGGTTGTTGATAACACAAAGGTGGAATGAGGTTGCAAGCTCAAGCAGGTCCATTTATGATGAAAGCAACTTTGGAGACTCTGGCTATGAAGTGACGGCACGACATGAAGATTGCGTGAAGGCAAAATGATCCAGTAGGATTCCGTTGATTCAACGCATAGGTGTTCAAGTGTCGTCGTCAGTGTTCAGTGTTGTCGTCAATTCAGTTCAGGTTCAACAATGTTGGTTATGGATCAGGTTGTACAGATAATGTTATGGTTTCACAACATTTAGTTGAGATGGTTTAGCGCTTGGCTGTTGACTTGTGTTCATCGACAGTTCTGCCAGGATTGGTTAACGACATGTGCCTTGTCGTCCGTATTTGCAGGTTTTGATGTTGATCAGGGTGTCGTTCGTGGCAAAGGTTCAATATGGTTTGTTGAAAAAGGGGTGTCGTTGCAACGTCGTTTTGTCGATGACACACATGTGGTTTAATGTCACTTAGTGATGGAATGATTGTAAATGGGTTGATGAACTTTATGTAGTAAATCCTAATCTACATCTAAACTAAAACCTAAATCTAAAAACCACAATACATTGAAATGTATCACAAAAACTATGCCTATGTAACAAAACCTAACTCTAAAACCTAAGACCTAATCCAAAATATCACATTTGAAAACTATGTTTAAAAGAGCTAGTTCTAAGTTCTAAACATATCGCATTAAACCTAAGTCCTAACCAAAGCAATATATTAAACAACATAAAACCTAGCTAAACAAACCCTCGGACACATGTTATATGTTTTAACATTGCAAAACATTACAAATTAACATATACATGCCCCTAATCGTAGCAGAACTGCGAAGGGGATAGGGCACATGTGACCGGGTTTTGGTGATGACCGCAACAGTTAGCAGGTTAGCGGAGTTTGTTGACAGGTGCAGGTATTGGAACCACTGACATGTAAATGGATAGTTCAACGTAGGGGTTAAGTGGTAACTGCCAGGTCTTGATTGTAGCGAAAATAGTGAGCACTAACCGCGGTCATTTGAACGCATGGAAAGTTAACTATCTGTAGAGTCTCCACTAACCGTTACCAGAAACCGCGTTGGAATTGTCACATGTGACCATTGCTCCCGGGAACCGTTGACCATCACCGTCTGGATAGCCGCCATATGTCAAATCGCGGTTAGACCACCCCATTCACATGTGGGCAATCAACCTCCTCCGTCTGGTTAGTAAGCCGCCAACAGTCCTATGTTTAGTATATGGTTTAAAATGGGTATTTCAAATAATTTATCGTTGGAACTAATTCCACCACCATGAAACCCTAGCCTAGGTGTCAGGAAACCACGAGGCCAAGTTTGTAAACTCATCTTGAGGTAATCAAATTCACCCTGAATTGAACCCATGGAGGTTATCATGTACCTGCAGGGCTTTTTAAGGCAGATTTTCTTCTTTGAAAGAAGAGAGTGGTTTTCTTACTTTTGCTTGCAGATTTTGGAGGTCATAGGCGGTTTTGTTTTCAGTGTTACGGGAGAATCTGGGGTCGGTTTTGGAAACCGTAAGAAGCGTTGGAAAGTTGGTTCAGAGAGATATCTGATGACAGTGACTAGAAGTGCCTGCATGCACATTCATAGTGATCAATTCTTTGTGTAATCAACACATTCTTTACATTCCTAATAAAAACGGTTCCTCATCTTGAAAGCCAACCCAGAGACGTAGTACATTAGGGACGAACTCCATCATCAATATGTCTGTTTGGTATCGCTATGTTTTTACTATTTTCACTTCTGCTATGCATCATTTTTATGTTTAATCAGTTGCGGTAAAGTCTTATTCTTAAGCAGTTTCTCGATTTCTGTGTTTTTAGTTAACATTCAAATCATAAATAGCTAATCACTTCTACATCAGTTTTTAGTTTATGATCATTTCAAATCATATATGGAAAAAAGAAGTAGTTGCATGTGCTAAAGCAGCAACTCAGGAAGAACATGAAGCTGCATAGATAGATGAATGAATTGCAACAGGAATAGGAACAACAATGGGCACAACATGCACTCACGGATGAAACTGTGCCCGTACAAGTTAAGGATCCATCCCAACAGCTAACATAGAGCAAACATGGTGAGGAGTGTTGTTGATCGCATGCAAGGGATTCAACAACATGCAAGTCGTTGAGCACATGCATGCAATCCTACCCATTCAACACACTCACTAAGGCGAAGACAAGAAGCAAGTCCAACTGGGGCTGAACATGTACTTCGGCAAGTTGATGTGAATGACCACAAGTACACACTTGAAGATAAACACGGACACTATGCATTAGTGTGTTGCTGGTTCAACCATACGCAAGAAGACCATGCGCACGTTAGCAGACAAGTTGAATGAAGGAGCCGAACCATTGCATCGGTTGCAACATAGGCAAGAGTTTGCTTCAACAAGATGTCACCATGAGGTGCATGCACACCATCATGGACAACCAATCTTGGTATCAGCTCACCACCTTCACCATCACAAGCATGTCAAAGAGTTGGTCTCACCAAAGTGGATCGAGTGTCAGTGATGTCTTGCAAGGCTTGCTCAAGCCATGTTGTATCAAATGAGTACATGTGCATTGTAATGTTGAGTCATGTCAAGTGTAAGTCAAGTGTCAACAATTGGATGTAACCAGCATAGAGTAGGTGAAGATTCATGAGGGTATTTGAACTATCAAAAAGGGGAGTGTCAAGGATCACCCCACCCTTTGCTATAAATAGCGCCTCATAACTCATTATAAGGGATTTTGGTCAGCCAAGCTTCTACTGACTTTGTTGAAGAAGGATTGGACAGTATTGTAACACGCCTTGGCTTCTCCACTGCATGGAGCTAGTACATCTCTTTGGAGGAGCAGGCGGATGTGGTTGTAACGTTTCACTGATGGGGCTAGCAAGTTTACATGGATGTATTGTATGATTAGAACTTACACTTTATATAATAAGATCCAACACATTTTCATGCATATGTTGTTATTGTAGTTGGACTACTCCGGTTGCCTTAATGATATATGTTGTTTAACTTATGTATTTGTGTATGAACTAATTCACATGCAATTATATGAATCTTCTTGCAAATGTGTTGTATATGCTGTTAATGTTGTCACCGTCCATGTCAACTGCTCTGCTGGACACCAGACAGACCTTTCACGTAACAACCATTGCACTCATTTGAACTGAGCCTTGAGTGTTGTATATGTTATCTTACCTTGTATGTTGTGACTACCGCATCCGAATGGACTGCTCTGCCGGAAGATGTGTATGTCCTTTGGTGTTGTGTTTTCCTAGCCAAGTTGGGACTGATTCCTTTCAACCTAGAACTCACCTTCACCCTTTTCTCCCCCTCTTGTGTTAGAACCTCTCATACATCTTCCTTGACTCACTACAGCAGTCACACCCTCACTTCTGACGGAGTTATCCTACTTGCCTTTGTGCGACATCGTGATCAAGGCATTACCTTACGACCCACTGCTGGGACTCCTACACTAAATGGTCTGAGGTCTAATTGGGATTTCTTACCAGGAAGATCCCCTTGACATGTTGGCGGTTCCAGCACCGCCAACATTTCTGGCGCTAGAAGGAGGGCCTAATGACAAGTTGTGTCCTCTCATCCAGTTTTGAACCTTTGCATATCTTTCATGGAGTCTTGCACTCTTCTTCCCCCGAGGTATTTTTCGAATCATGAAGATGTATCCATCTCGGGTAAGATTTTCGATCTCTTGTCCACTCACAAGTATGATGGTGAAGGTGAAGTGGCCTGGCCTGAGCACTTACATAACTTTCTTTCCATGATTCATAAGGAAGATGAGTTTTCTGATGAACAAGCTGGTTTGCTACTTACATACACACTTTGCGAATCTCCATTTCATTGGGTGCTCAGTCTACCGACTGACACTGTGCACTCATTTGAGCATGTTTGTGATCTTATTGAAGACACGTTCTATCATTTTGATCCAGACCATTTGATTGGAAACTTTTACATCAACGAAGGGCTCTGCATGAATCCGTTATTGATTTTTGGCAGCGCTTTCGTGACTTGCAGTTTCAAGCTCCGAAGAGCTAGATGAAATATGCTTATCTTTGGGATTGGTTCGAGTACTGCCTTAAGAAATCTGCCCGTCCCAAGAGAAAGTTTGAGATCAAGCCTCGCTCAACATTCTTCGTTGATGGAGTTGCGTAATCTCACGAGAAGCGAGCACCATATCAACTGACTATCCGCCTTCCTTTTATTCAACAGCTCCACCATTGCCCAGTGATGTTGAGGATCCTGCTCACACACCTATTCATCCTTCACACCCTCCCAACATCACTTCACTCAATTTTCACGCAAATTTGGTTGTGAGTCCTTCGAGTCTTCATATGCACTCTTTTCTACGACCTCTGTCTTTGCACCCGGGTGTTCCTCCGGATGATGTTGTCTTGTGTTCATCAATTCATGACTCTTCACTTGTTATGAATGAGAAACAACCCATTGACGTAGATGGTGTTGCACAACCAACATGCGTTGTCATTTATAAAGAGTATGATTGGGAGCTTGAGCATCAACACTCGGTGAAGGATGACTCCCTTCTGTCTGAGCCCCCTACGTTCTTTCCTAACATCATTGGTGAACCTGCCATCCATGATTTTGCATGTGTGTCTTCATCCACGGATGCACCCATTGTTGATCTTTTGTAGGACACACCGTATGTTAGCCCATCATCCAACAACGGAGAGGACCAATCATTCATTGAAAATACACTTAATTGTTCACCTTCTCTTTCTGGAAATGCAGAGGGTGAACATCCTTCCTTCTCATATACCCCTCTGTGTGATTCATCAAATCATGAGGATGCTGACCAACATCCTAAATTTTCTGATATTGGTTGTCGTGATCTCTTCACCTCATCATCTGATCACGATGTTGATTCCCTCATTGTTAATCTATCTAAGCCATTGGTCTACGAAGATCCATCTGTCAACGAAGTCAAAACCCCACATATTGTTGAGGCACTTCAGCCCAAGCTGATGGTTATGTTAGGCCCTCGCTTCCCTGAGGTTGGTTTTGCTTCCAATCTAGAAATTGTTCAAACACTCAAGGCTCCTCATCACTCATCTGTATGCACTCAAGATCAATCTAACACTTATATCACACTTCCTTCGCTCAAACTGCACGATCCCATTGCTCATGCATTGCAGGAGTCTTATATTGCAAGCACTCGTGCATGACACAAGTTATCTTTGTTTCTTTCGTTCGCTTGCATGTCACAGTCAAGAGTGTGTTTGTGTTTCAAAGTCACATGTAATGTCACACAACACCATGCTAAGTCCACAGACTGCCCGTCATGCACATGCACTCACTTATGTCCTGTGGGCACTTTGAAACACGAAGTGTGGTTGTCTTCATTGTTATACATTTCTTGGTTGTTGGTTCACACGAATGGGTTGCTCGCGGACCAAGCCTTCACCAACATGGGTCTACCAATGTGTCGATGGCTACATTGGAAGTATCACTTCATGTGATCAGGCCCATGTATCGTCAATATAAGCGTAGGAGTAGTGTTTACTTTCAGTTGTTTGCTTGCATGCTTGTTTGCTTACATGATTTGTTTACTTGTTTGTTTTCTTGCTTGTTTGTTTACTTGCTTCACTTTCATTTTTACTTCTGCTCTTGATTTTCTTTGTTGATTGTTAGTTCATTTTCTTGTTTCGTTTATAGGTTAGTTTTGCATGAAACCATGTATGACTCTTGAAACGAGCTGGGTAAAGTACAAGAGGGCTTGTACAACTATCACTACTTGGTTATTTGTCATCTTGCCTATGTATGATGAGCTTGTTACTTTTATTCCATGATATGTCAAAGGAAAATACGTACTGTTCGAAGTGAATGTTGGTGTAAACACAACGCTTGCATGCTAACTAGTGTCACCTTCTCTAGTCAACTGTTTTCGGGTTAACCCTTTTTAGATCAGTTAAGTAGAGTAAGGTAAGGGGGAAAACCTTAATAGGCACGTCAGAGATACTGTAAACTACTTATCTGCTGGAACAACCTCTTCTGCTCTCAATAAGTCGGGATCCCTCTTCCACCCCTGAAATGAAAAAGTGTTATGCATAGTGAAAAATGAAAAAAAGAAAAGTAAAAAATGAATAAATGAATAAAGTGAAAGAAGAGAAAGGCATCCTACGCAAGGAGGTGATGCAAGTAACTCCGTCTGGGTACTGACCAGGCTCGCTAGCAGCAGAGCCATGCTTGTGTTCCTATGTGACTCCACCAGGGTACTCTCTAGGCCTGCTGGTAGTGGAGCAACACTAGAGATGAAACTAAGACTTTGACAACTATATTGATTGTGCACCTATATACCCCTCAACCCCAATCGAAACTATGTTTCCTTGGCTTGGAATGTGTGTCAATTGACCAAGGGTTTGGTGGTTGCTAGATCTTAAAATCAAGTTAGTTTGAAACCAAGATGAGCTGAAAACTGAATAATACTTCCAGAGGTTTTAGACTTGCTTTTCATGAACAAGGTCCATTCAGAGAGCTAGAGTTCTACCAGTGTGTTACCAAGTGTTTTAGAAGCTACAACCACCCTCCAAAAATTTTCCTTAGCCTCGTTGTGGAGCCTCCCTTCCAACCTTCACAGCAACTTGCCTTGCTTCGTCAAGTTCACAAGCTTCAATTTCTTTCTTGCACAAAGGCAACCTGTCGGTCACAACTTGATCCATTCCCCTCACAGGCTGTTCACTGGGACATGGTACATCTATTGGCTGAGCAACTTCCCCTTGAAAATTGTGCATTTCTGGAGGGCAAACAACCTTCCCTCGAGGAATTGTGCAATCCTCTCTGACAACCTGCTGGGCTCCAGGATTGCGTAATCTTGCTAGTCAACCCTCTTAGCAGGATTTACGCAAATTTTCCCAACAACAGGTTGTTCAACCCAGGATTTGAGAAAATTTGGGTAGCAGTCAGCCACTATGCCCAGAAATTGCGCAAACCTCCTGGGCAGTCAGCCTAACTCCTAGCCAAAAATGCGCATTTTTCTCTAGCAATCGAGCAGTCTCTTGCATGTGCAGCTGAGTTGACCGGTTGGGACTGAGGAAAACAAACTTGCATGCATGGGATGCTTCTCCCAAGGCAGTATGCAAAGGAATCCCTTGTTTCAAGGATCTATGTTTAGCAGTTGGAGGTTAAATGAAAGGAGCAATTCTGAAACCTCCCACCAAGTGTCGCTTCCCCCAGATTCGTGGCATGTGCATCACAACCTCTATGTTATCAAAACTCATGAACCAGACGTTGCAGAGTTCATTCCTCACATCAACCTTGCAACTCTCACATCCTACATCACATCTAGGAGCAGTCAGCATATTCAACTCATCATTTTTGGGGTAAGCCCAGTTCCCATGCCTTATGCTGCATTTCTGTCGCTTCTTGTGTTTTCACTTGTGGGAGTATTATTTACTTGAATTAATTGAGCGCTTATTGTCATTTACATATATACTATCTCGTCCTAGCTCTTTTTCAGTTTTTGTTGCTATCTCACTATTGTCGCATGCATGAAACTTTTTTGCACAGATGTTCGCCCGACCAACGAATTGCCTCACCCACATGCATGTTGATCTTTTTGTTGAATCTTTCATTCATGTTTTGCATGAAATCTCAATCACTTCTGCTATCACTTAGTGTCGCCAAGCATTTACTGTCTTCACCAAGATTGGCTCGGGCTCTGCCTTCACCAAGGTTGCATTACACAATCTGGGGAAGGAAGGCTCACCTTCCTCCTGAGATTTGCGCATTCCTGCCCAGCACTAGCCTCTAGGAATGTTTTGCACATTTCTAGAGGATAGTGGTTGGTTGGCCCAAGAAATTGTGCAAATTTATCCCTATGCCAGCAGTCCTTCCTAGCTCGAATTGCTCATTGCACAATCCCAATAGTCAATAACTATATTGCACTGTGCATTACGCAGTTCCAATGGTCAACCAGTCTCCCAGCAGCCCAGACTTGTCTTGTGCAGTCTTGGCAGTCGGTCACCTGAGCTCCGAGCCGAAATTGCGCAACCTTCATGATCATGCACCCAGGTATGTTGCAAATCAGTTCTCATGTTCATTTTGGTTTTCGAATGGCAGATTGCTTTCCATGAGTTTTTCCATGTCTCCAGGTATCCCAGGTGTTCATCTAACTATCAAAAGTACAAGTACAATGGTTTCCAGGAGAGCAGAGACGAAGACACCATTCAGAGAACACTTGGGGATGCAATCAATTAAGTGTCCATTGACTTACCTACCCACCAAGACATCAAGTTGTATGTAGATAAGGACATCAAGATATGACGACAGAAGCATCATAGTGATTAGCATCATGAACATCAACTGAAGACAACATACCAAATGCAACCAATAAAAGTGGAGGGTTGTTGACAACACGGAGACGGAACAAGGTTGCAAGCTCAAGTAGGTCGATTGATGATGAAAGCAACTTTGGAGACTCCAGCTATGAAGTGACAGCATGACATGAAGATCGCATGAAGGTAGAAGATAGAACAAAGAAGGAGTTCCATATGTTGAAGAAAAACCTCGGGAAGAACATGAAGCTACACAGACAGGCGAATGAGTTGCAATAGGAATAGGAATAATAGTGGGCGCAACATGCACTCACGAATGAAACTGCATTCGTACAAGTTAAGGATCCATTCTAACAACTAACATAGAGCAGACATGGTGAACAGTGTTGTTGATGCATGCAAGGGATTCAGCAACATGCATGTTGTTGAGTGCACACATGTAATCCAACCCATTCAACACACTCACCAAGGCGAAGACAAGAAGCAAGTCCAACTGGGGCTGAACATGTACTTTGGCAAGTTGATGCACATGACCACCAACACACACTTGAAGATTAGCATGGACACTATGCATCAATGTGTTGCCAGTTCAACTGTACCCAAGAAGACCATGCACATGTTAGTAGACGAGCTGGATGAAGGAGTCGAACCAATGCACTAGTTGTAACAGAGGCAAGAGTTCACTTCAGCAAGATGTCACCATGAGGTGCATGCACACCATCACAGACGACCAAGCTTGGCATCAAGTCACCACCTTAACCATCACAAGCATGTCAAAGAGTTGGTATCGCCACAACAGACCAAGTGTCAGTGAGGTCTTGCAAGGCTTTCTTAAGCCATGTTGTCTCACATGAGTACATGTGCATTGTAATGTTGAGTCATGTCAAGTGTAAGTCAAGTGTCAACAGTTGGATGTAACAATCATAGAGTAGGTGAAGAATCATGAGGGTAGTTGAACTGTCACAAAGGGGAATTTCAAGGGTCACCCCACCCTTTGCTATAAATAGTCTCTAATAACTCATTGTAAGGGATTTTGGTCAGCCAAGCTTCTACTAATACTATCTTGAAGAATGCTTGGACAATATGGTAATGCGCCTTGCCTTCTCCATTATATGGAGCTAGTACATCTCTTTGGAGGAGCAGGTGGATGCGGCTGTAAAGTTTCACTGATGGGGCTAGCAGGTTTACATGGATGTATTGTACGATTGGAACTTACACTTTATATAATAAGAGCCAACACATTTTCATGCATATGTTGTTATTGTAGTTGGATTGCTCTAGTTGTCTTAATGATATATGCTGTTTAACTTACATATTTGTGTATGAACTGATTATGCAATTATATGAATCTTGTTTGAAGTGTGTTGTATATGTTGTTAATGTTGTCACCATCTGTGTCGACTACTCTGTCGAACACCAGACAGACCTTTCACATGAACCTTGCTGTAACAACCGTTTCACTCGTTCGGACTGATCTGTGAGTGTTGTACGTGTTATCTTACCTTGTATGTTGTGACTACTGCATCCGAGTGGACTACTCTACGGAAAGCTGTGTATGTCCTTTGGTGTTGTGTGTTCATAGCCGAGTTGGGACTGGTCCCTTTCAACCTAGAACTCACATTCACCCTTGTCTCCCCCTTTTGTGTTATAACCTCTCATACATCTTCCTTGACTCATTGCAGCAATCACACCCTTACTATTGACATAGATATCATACTTTCCTCTATGTGACATCACAGTCAAAGAATTACCTTACGACCCACTACTGGGACTCCTACACCAAACAGTCTGAGGTCTAACTGGGACTTCTTACCACGTAGATCCCCTTGACATGTTGGCGGGTCCAACACCATCAACAAGGTGTAAGAATCCATCAGGCAGGGGTACAACGCAGAGCTTTGAAGTGAGTCCTGATTTCTCACTCGCCGATGTCGTTGGTTTCTCGCTTGCTTAAGACCGGCTCGTTTGAACCTGGCTAGCTTGACCTTGAAATTCATTGAGGCCCTCCCAGACCTTCGTCAAAACAGACTAATAATGTTGTTCAATGTGGCCCCAAATATCTTCTATTAAGGACCTAACAATATCTCTAATTTCATCAAGGTCCCCTTAGTGAGGACCATGGCTTCCGTGCCGACATACTTATTGGATTTGTGCTTTTTATGTGCGCCTCCCGCACTTTTCTTCTATCGTTGTGTTAGGCCCCTATACTACTAGTGTAACCCCTTATTGTTATTAGTACAACCCACTTATTATATTGATGTACCCATGTAGTGCCCATATTGTTACTATTGTGCCCCATAAAAGCCCACTTTGTTATTATTGTGCCCTTACATTATTATTGTTATGTTGGCTCTGATTATTTATGACCCCTTAGACTCCTATATATAGAAAGGAGGTCTTTTCATTTGTATCATCCAAGAATTGTTCATTTATGTAATGTAAAGGAGGTTGCCCCCTCGAAGAGGCTGAATTCTAAGGTGTTGATCTATCTTTTCTTGAGCTCGGTTCATAACACGTTGTTTGACAATAAAGGAAGAATAAACATCCTCCGCGTATACATAGGGGTCTTTGCTACCTTGATCAAGTTCGTTAGTATGCTACTCTTCTTCTTGCTCTGTCTCTAAATATTAGTTCCTCGGGATAACATCCAGGATATGAATAAATATATGCACCCACTTAGGTTGAGGTATATTCTCACCCCACGCCTTAGTCCATCACGTTAGATGTTCGTGCGAATCATCCTTCCCTTTGTATTATTTAGTGAGTCAAGTGTTTGCGTAGCCAAATCTTAATCACATCATTCTATGATATTCCTTCTAGTCAGCAAAATTATCCTTGTGTGTACCCCACCATTTTGTAGGTGTAGCTCTTAATGTTAGATCTAAGGCCTGGAACCGACGTTCCTCTAGTACATCCCTTTCAAAATGGTCAAGAAATATATTAACATCATCCAAGCCATTATAATAGCGTAACTTATGTACCTCTATAGATACACAACGTAGTGGCTTTGTAAATTGATTACATCGCAGCGTAGAGACCTCATGCAATCGATTCTACTAGTTTTCTAACCATTTGTATACGTTAGATTAGCAGGAACTGTCCTTCTCCCAACTGATCCTTCCATCCATAGTGGATTGATCCAATCTTCATTTTGTGCAATTAACTTTTATATGTGCTCAATGTCTTAATCTTCATAATAGTCACGGTTCAGTTCTATGTATCACACCTTCAGTTGGGTCCAATGGGACAATTAGTCGACGCTCATTCTTTTCAAATACCATGCTTCACTTCTTTAAGTTAATGATTGCATTCATGTCAAAGGCCCAATCAATCCCAAGCAACGTTGAGTATGGATTATATTCATCGACGATCTCAATAACTTCAAAATCGGCCACTACTCTTGCACCTTCAATATCTACAATTACTCCATATAGGTGTCTGATTGGAATTATATTTTGTTGATTCGCCATGCGCAATTGAATCGACGACCGTTGTAACTTAGGATTTCCCATACGTTCCCAAGTTTGCTTCGAAAGTACATTAGCATTAGATCCCAAAACTAGGATTACCTGATCCATTTCGAAATCACCAATCTACACAATCAGCCGCAGCTCCCTACCAATTCTCTTCTTGCTTCGATTCACCTTATTGACTACATGTTGTTCTGGTAACGATTTATCCCTTTAGGCGCAATTTTCTATCATCTCTTGCAGTCCTTCTTTAACATCTTCTCCATGGGCGTAGTGATCTGTGCATATGCCTTAATAAACTTCCTATAGTACCCAGTATGACCCAATGTCGCACGTAGCTGCTTTACATTCCTAGGGGGCTCCAAAATTATATTACAACAATCTTAGCAGGGTCTACCATCAAGCCCCGCTTATGGACAACATGACCTAACAATATTCCATAAAGAACACAAAAATGCATTTTTCCAAGTTCAAGGAGGTCTGATACTTCCTACATGTATCTAATGTCAGGCACAAACTAAAGACATGTTTCTTGACCAACCCAAACATTGTCCAATCATCAAAGTAGACTTCCAAAACCTTATGAATGAATTCCTTGAATGTTACGACAACCACCCTTGAGAAAATCACAGGAGCTTTTTTTAGTCCAAAAGGTATGACTGTATATTGGAATGACCCCATTCTGTAGTGAATGTAATGTTACTTCTATCCTCTGATGCAATCTTAATTTGGCGATATCCAGAGAATCCATATGTAAATAAATACGCTTCCTGTCCGCCAAAATTCTTGATAACTTCATTTGTAAATGATGTGGGGAATGGATCATGTATGCATGCATCGTTCAACTACCGTAGATCTACGCAGATCTTGATATCACCCTTCGTTTTATTCTCTTTGACCACCATAGGACTGACCCATTCAGATTCTTCTACAAGCTCAATTATTCCAGCAACGAGTATCTTATCAAGTTCCTCCCTTACCTTTTCCTTATATTTGAGATTCAACTGATATGGGTGTTGGCTAACTGATTTGCATCATGTTTAAGATTTATCTTCATCATACCCAAATCTCCTCCTATCCCTTTCAAGCCAGAGAACTTAGTTGGAAATAAATCCTAATATTCATGTAATAATTCAACGACCTTATCCACTGTATCTTCATCCTAATTGTTGCCAGTGTTCACAAATTTTGGTTTTGCTTATGAACCAACATTTACCTTCAAATCTGAATCTACAGATTCATTCTTACACTTGCTAAGACACCCTTTTATATACTTTTTCCTATTACAATACCATGGTCCGCAAACCATGGGAAGATCTCAAAAAAATACAAAAACTAAGGGGATTTGACCTTCCTAAAGCCCCTTGACTACTAATGACCTGCGCTACTCGCGCTTTGCTCCTCAAAATGCGGAGACTTTACAACATCTTATCAAGATTTGACCCACGGGACCTTGGCCCAATAGGTCCCCAACAAAAATATGTGACTTATCCTTGAGTCACTTCGCTGGTATGCTCTGGATCTTGCCTTTTAGGCTGATGAACAAAGACTTCACTGGGTGAAGCACCTCTGTGCATTGTACTGCTACCCGTCGAATTTCTTCGACCAAATTTTCCGTAGTCGATCCTTCTACTGCTAGGCCGATGGTTCGCTATGTTTTCTTCATATTCTTGAGTGTGCCTTCCACAATT
Source organism: Pinus taeda (assembly GCA_000404065.3). Classification (NCBI taxonomy): domain Eukaryota; kingdom Viridiplantae; phylum Streptophyta; class Pinopsida; order Pinales; family Pinaceae; genus Pinus; species Pinus taeda. Next base: position 17,539 of record APFE030747945.1, on the reverse strand, counting down.
TATGAGAGCTTCCCGAGCTCTTCTTCATATGGCTGCATTCTTGCAATGACAATCTGCATCTTCTTCCGCAACTCCTGGATCTGTCCTTGCAGGTATGACCCCTCTTTCAAACGGGTGAACCATTGCATAGGGGCTAACGTCCATGTCGTTGCCTTTATTTCATCATACTGCAACTGCTTATCTCAGATGGATACTTCAATCTTTTTCACGTGTGGGTCCTCCTGCAGTGAGGCCCACAATTCCAATGTTTCTTTTAACAATTGACTACAGCCCTTGACTACAACATCGAGCTTTTTCCTATCTGTTTTGATGGCAACCTTGCATTTCTCTCAAATTTCCAATGGTGTGGTGGGCTACAACTCAATGATTTGCATCTATAGATCGAAATGAAATTTATCCACCTATGCCTTTGATTCTCTAAATGCATTTGCCAACTACTGCACTTTTTCTTCAGAAGTGGCCTCAGACTGAATTTGGAGCTCGGTAAGTTCACTTCATACTCGGGAAATAACCTGCTCTAGCTGCACCCTTCTCGCAGCTGCCTCATTGTGATCCTGGAGAGATTTGTGCTTTTCATCGCACATCTGTTGATTGGTGATTTGCACATCCTTGATCACCATGAGAGCCCATTGCTCTCGCACCTTAAGCTCGTATGCTACACCCTGGTGTAGCTCATGCAATGTGTATATGGGGAGTGTCGTGAGGTTGATACTCATGTTCTTAGGTGGCTAGGCGCTCTCCCACTCTCCGACATCATTCAGGTGTAAGGATCCATCTGGCAGGGGTACAAGGTAGAGATCTGAAGTGAGTATCGAATGCACATTGGCCGATGTCGTTGGTTTCTCGCTTGCTTGAGACCGACTCGCTTGAACCTAGCTCACCTGACCTTGCAGTTCTTTGAGGCCCTCCTGGACCTTCGTCAAAATAGACTGGTATTATTCTTCAATGTGGCCCCAAATATCTTCTATCGCGGAGCTAACAATATCTCCAATTTCATCAAGGTCCCCTTATTGAGGACCATGGCATCTGTGTCAGCGTACTTATTAGATTTGTGTTTTTTACATGCGCATCCCGCACTTGTCTTCTGTCGTCATTTGACAATAAAGGGAGAATCAACATCCTCCAGGTCTACATAGTGGTCTTTGCTACCCTGAATAGGTTCATCGATATGTTGTTCTTCTTCTTGCTCTGTCTCTAAATACCAGTTCCTTGGGATAACATTCAGTGTATGAATAAAGCTATGCACCCACTTAGGTTGAGGTATATCACCCTACACCTTAGTCCATCACGCTAGATGTTCACGTGGATCATCCTTCCCTGCCTATTTTTCAGTGAGTCAGTTGTTCACACATTTAAATCTTAATTGCATCATTCTACTATATTCCTTCTAGTTGGCAAAGTTATCCTTGTGCGTACCCCACCATCTTGTAGGCATAGCTCTCAATGCTAGATCTAATGCCTAGAACCAATGTTCCTTTGGTACATCCCTTTCAAAATAGTCAAGAAATATATTGACATCATCTAAGCCATCATAATAGGGTAACTTATGTACCTCTATAGATACACACCGTAGCGTAAAGACCTCATGCAACCGATTCTGCCAGTTTTCTAACTCTTCGTCTGAGTCTGATTGGCAAGAACTGTCTTTCTTCCATCTGATACTTCCATCCACAGTGGGATTGATCCAATCTTCATTTCGCATAGTTAACTTATATATGTGCTCAATGTCTTCATCTTCATAATAGTCACGGTTCGGCTCTGTGTATCGCGCACCTTCAACTGGGTCCAATGGCATAATTACTCGAATCTCATTCTTTTCAAATACCACGCTTCACTTCTTTAAGTTAAGAATTGGGTTCATTTCAAAGACCCAATCAATCCCAAGCAACACTAGGTATGGATTATTTTCATTTACGTTCTCAATAACTTTGAAATCGTTCACTGCTCTTGTACCTTCAATATCTACAGTTACTCCATGCAGGAGCCCCGTTGGAATTATCTTTTGTTGATTCACCATGCATAATTGAATTGGAAACCACTGCAACTTAGGCTTTCCCATACATTTCCAAGTTTTTTTTGGGCAATACATTAGCATTATCAACCAAATCTAAGATTACCTGATCCATTTTGAAATCACCAATTTGCGTAGTCAACTGCATCTCCCTACCAATTATCTTCTTACTTCAGTTCACCTTATTGACTGCGTGTTGTTATGGTAATGACTTATCCTTGCTATATAAGTTATCTATCAGATCTTGCAATACTTCTACTACCTTATGATCCTGTGATAACTTCATGAAGGTCTGCAAAAATGATTTTAACACCATGGGATCTGAATCGTGTGTCACAGTAGCTTCTTCATGTTTCTCCTTTCGTGAGACTATTGACATCTGTTTCTGAGACATAGAAGCACCTGGATCCATAAACTCTTTCTTGCCTCGTGAAAATATCTTTTTCTCTATGTAAATCAAACCCAACATTCTTCTCACTGGCTTTCCGAACCCATGAATCTGATTCTGACTGTTTGCATCCGACCTTATCTTCACAAGTGGCTACACCACTTTGTGTGACTATGTTGATACTGGGATCGTCATCACGTAGCTCGGATCTCATCAAATGAATATTATGCATTGGCTATTGGTTCTTCTTCTCATGCATTTTCGCTGTTAAGACCGAGAAATATTCTATAACATGTTCAAATTGACGAAAATACTGACAAGAAGGGTGTGTTGGATTTTGATAGTAGCGCACAAAGTGTCTTGGTTCTCTACAATTGTAACAAATAATCTGGCCCAGACCTCTTCTAGCTCCTCCTCCTCGTCCTCTTCCCCATCCTTGGAATCCTCCGTGAGCTATAGGTGAGCCTTGATCCTTATGCGCACAATTTTCAGCCTGCATTCTATAGAGCGAAGTCCTGTCCATCATTAGTTCATAGCTTTGACAATTCATTTCATCATGACCAACCAATTTACAAAAGTTACAAAAAGGTTTCTTTGGAGACTGTATAAATTTCTGTAATAGGGAACAATTATCTGTCGAATGTTGTCTTGGTACTTGACAAATGCTACACTAGGTACTTGCACTGATGCTTGATCCAATGGAAGATTCTGGCTTTAGCGGGTTAGGACCTCCTGCAACTATATAATCCCAGAATATAGGGCACTGATCCTTATGATGACCTTTAGCCTTGCACTTTGTGCGCCAAACTTCAGAATGTGTCTCTGACTTAACCTCCTTTCCCTTCTTCAGCTCCTACACCTCCATATGCAGGCTTACTAGATACGACTAGATCTATTGAACTCCTATATTCATTTCCTAGATCTGCGAAGCTTCTAGCTTCATTGCAATTTCCAACGCTTCGGCCTGAGACCCAATCTTCTGCTGAGATAATGGCAATCTTAAGCGAGGTAATAACGAAGCTATATACCATTCCTTGTGTTGTTCATCTGAAATATGAAGGTTAGCTTGACTCAGTAAGCACTTCAGTCACTTATCTATATCCCACTGAGACTTATTAACCCTATGCTTGATCTCCTTGCTTTCGATCACACATTGAGCTTGCAACTTTGGCTTCCTAAATTCCACATTCAATGCATCTTTTGTGTTAGCCAGTGAAGCAGCCAGATGAGTTGTACTGTATCTAATGTACCAAGTAAGCGCTCTCTCTTGTAGTGTTGTAACTAGTTGCACTTTCTTCATGTCATCATCGTTGATCTGCTGCACTTTCCACACAACCTCTATGACAAACCAAAACTGATCGGGATTCTCTAATCCCTGACCCCTAAATACAAGCATTTTCACTATATTCGCCATACTGAATAGCGGAGGTGGAGGTGGAGGTTGAGGTGTAGGTGTAGGTGTATGAGGCAGAGGTGGAGTGGATGGATGTGGAATTCCATAAGTATCCTAATCTAATGTCTGCACCACACCTCTAGGCATATTAGGGCTACTTATATCTTCTTCACTTTCAGGCTCTCCTAATAAGGGACTGTATTCACTTTCGACAAATTTGTCTAAATCTACTTCGAATCGCTTTCCACTTCGCGTAGATCCAGTATGACCCCTTTTAAACATTAAGGTAAAGACATAATCCCTTTTTTCACACAAAAGCATTTTAATCTAGGTTTTTAGCTTCGCTCATCTTCGTTATAGGATACAGATGTATCTATTGCAAATTCAGTGATGAAACTGCCCAAGATACTATCAATCTAGTAATCAATAGCCCTTGTAACCTTATAAGCAGATCCTTCAAGACGTTTGATTAATTATGGAGTCCACACAATAGGATCATCATGATTCCAAGTAGGTTCGCTATTCGCTAATTTGGACAACCACTCGTGTAATTCATAAGGGATCATTGAAAAGAAAACTATGTACACTTCTATGTAGAGATACCTCTGTAACCACCTTTGTTTTGACAAGCAGAAATTCCAATTCTCCCGAGCTGCAAACTCATGCAACTTCCGATCTATCCACTTCTTAATTTCCTTCTTAGTTAGTATCCACTTACGCCACATCACACATCTGCTAGATAGATCTCGGACCTGAAAACAGAACCATTTTTTGGCTTGAGGGGGCTTGGACCGAGGTTCAGAGTTAGCTACGCTAACCAACAAAACCCTACACTACAGGCCCTTCCGGCAACAACTCGCTTAGCTCAGGTTGCAGTCTCACCCGAGGAGTGATGTGGGGTTAAGGTGTTTCTCCAGTTCCAGACCTGATCTAACCATCACGAACCCTTATCCCCAAAATTCCCAAAACTTAAACGATTTTTAGTTAAATAGAGTTATTAACTCCGCGTAAAACATCTAATCATGCATAAAACCACATATAATGGTAGATCCAGATCTTCGTGAAGAAATAAATATGAAGACAAATATAAATAGCATTCAAGTGCACATAAATACTACTAAACACTTAAGTATATAAATTATACATAGAATTGCTTCAATTATTATTTATTACTTTATATCTTCCATATACAAGCTTTCCAGAACTTCCACACATAGCTACAGGGCCCCGCGCATTCAGTCGCAGACTTACTAAGGTCTCCTTGCACTCAACTACGAGAGCCTTCCCCTTCGCCAAAAATACAGAAAGGCCATACCTTTACAGACTCAAAACATATCAAATATGACTCTACTGATTCATTCTTAGACTCGCTAAGACATCCTTTTATATACTTTTTCCTATGAAAATACCATGGGCGGATCTCAAAACAATACAAAAACTAAGGGATTTTGACCTTCCTAAAGCCCCTTCTCTCCTAGTGACCTACGCCACTCATGCTCCACTCCTAAAAATGCGGAGACTTTACAATATCTTATCAAAACTTGACCCAGGGGACCCCGACCCAACATGTTTCCTTGCAAGGATATGCATTTACTTAGACATCTTAGGAGCCCTACCTGACGCAATAAAGATGGTATTTAGAGATGAGGTATAGCTCCAGAGCATCGACTATGAACATATACCTTTCAGGTGGTAGGAAATTCCATGAACATGGACATTTATTCTGAGACTGTCCAAGAAACAAGCATAGATGAAACAAGACCAATATCAAGATACATTCCCAAACAATATGGAGCATGCTGGGTGTGGAGCATGATTATTTAGAGGTCTTTGTTTTAGCCGGATTTATACCCCAGGAAGTTTGTACACCCCTCCATTGGGGGGGGGGGGGGAGATGCGGGGGACTTGTCCCCCTTGCGGGGGTTTTTGGGGGGGGGGGGGGGATTTGGGGGCCAGCGCCCGAAGCTAAAACAGATGTCAAATTTCCTTGTAAAAGTATAGTAATTTCTCGTGAATCTGGGGCCGTTTCATTTAGCGCGGATGATCTAACGATTAGAACTTATGTTTTAGTTTAGGGTTTTTTGCCCTAGAAGGCAACCCCTCTCTTTGTATGAGGGAATTGTATTGAGGTTGTGTAATAGATGTGTATTCTTCGAGCGAGAAATAGAGAGGTGAGACTATGAGAGAAAACAGAGGATATTACAACAGATTTGTTGTAGGTTGTGTCTCTTCATTTTGTTGGATAATAGAAAGGAAGGACTGGCTGTTCGGGGTGGACATAGCCCAAACTGGGTGAACCACGTATATTTGTGTCTCTCTGGTTTTATGCGTTTTCTGAGTTAATATTTTGCAATATTCTATGTGTTCTATTGCTCTGTAATATATAATTTTCTAACAACTGGTATCAGAGCCGAAGGTCTATTTGGTTGATAAACTCGCAGGAAAGAAGGGTTCCTCATTCGAGTGTGAGCAATGGCGGAAGATGGTGAGTTTAGGTTCGAGAAATTTAATGGCCAAAACTTCTCACTGTGGAAGATGCAGATGGAAGATTATCTGTATTAGAAAGATCTTTACTCACCCTTGGGCAAAAAAACAAAGATGTCATTGGGTATGACAGATGAATAATGGAACCTTCTTGATAGAAAGGCACTCGGAACAGTACGGTTGTGCCTCGTAACGTCGGTTGCCTTCAACTTTTCGAAGGAAATAACGATAGAGCGTTTGATTAAGGCGTTGGCGAAACTATATGAAAAACCCTTGGCCTCAAGCAAGGTATATCTTATGAAATGGTTATTTAATATGAAGATGTCGGAAGGTGGATCTATTGCAGACCATTTAAATGATTTTAATACAGTTACAAGTCAATTAAGTTCTGTAGGGGTAAAATTTGATGATGAAGTCAGAGCTTTGTTATTGTTGTGCTCATTTCCAGACAGTTGGAATGGTTTAGTAATGGCCATTAGTAACTCTATTTCTGGATCTAGTACTTTAAAGTTTGATGAGGTTGTTGGTGCTATCCTTAGTGAGGAAATGCGACGGAAAAGCTTTGGTGAGACATCGAGTAATGCTTTGAGTGCAGAGTCTAGGGGAAGAAAAATGGAAAGAGGAAAGAGCTCATGATATCACAGTAAATCAAGGAAAGGCAAATCCAAGTCCAGATTGGGGATACTGTGCTGGAAATGCAAAAAGAAAGGACACCTAAAAAAATACTGTAGATCTCGGAAGGGAAAAAAAGGAGATGCACAACAAGAAAACAATCACGAAGCAAATGTGACAGGTGAGGTGTTACAAGATTCTTTGATTCTTTCTTTCGAAAATATTACTGATTCCTGGGTGGTGGATTCAGGGGCCTCATTCCATGCCACACCTGATAAGAAATACTTTCATGACTATGTTCAAGGAGATTTTGGACAAGTTCGTTTGGGTGATGATAAACCCTGTAAAATTGTTGGAATGGGTAAGGTTCTTGTAAAACAGTAGAATGGAAACCAATGGCTACTAAAGGAGGTGAGGCATGTTCAAAAAAAAAAAAAAAACTGATCTCAAGAAGGCAATTAGGTGGTGAAGGTTGTGTGACAACTTTCACAGATAAAGCTTGGAAGGTCACCAAAGGAGCCCTGGTAATAGCAAAAGGAGAAAAGGTTGGTATATTGTATTTATGCAATGGTATTTCTAACTCTATTAATGCTTTAACTTCCAAAGGAGTAGATGCAACATTATGGCATCATAGGCTCAGACACATGAGTGAGAAGGGGATGAAGATTCTTCACTCAAGAAATTTGTTGCCGAGTTTGAAGAATATTGATTTGGACTTCTTTGAGAATTGCATTTATGGAAAATAGAAGAGAGTCAGATTTCTTAGAGTTGGGAAAGAAAAGAAGTGCGAAAAATTAGAGCTTGTGCATACAGATGTATGGGGACTTGCTCAGGTATCATCTATCGGTGGCTCTCGTTATTATGTTACTTTTATTGATGATGCAACTAGAAAAACTTTGATTTATTGTATTAAGAATAAATCTGATGTATTTGATACTTTCAAGAAATGGAAAGCTTTGGTTGAGATTGAGACAGGAGAGAAATTGAAGTGTCTCAGATCAGACAATGGAGGTGAATATTGCAGCAAAGAGTTTGATAGGTACTGTTCAGAGCATGGAATTCATAGAGAGAGGACAATTTCAAGAACACCACAAGAAAATGGTGTGTCAGAAAGGATGAACAGAACAATCATGGAGCGTGCAAGGTGCATGAGATTGCATGCAGGATTGCCTTTACAATTTTGGGCAGATGTTGTAGATACTGTTGTTTATCTAATAAACAGAGGGCCTTCAAGTTCCTTGGATGGTGGCGTTCCAGAGGAAGCACAGACAGGTAAAAAGGTAAACTACTCCTTTTTAAAGCCTTTTTGTTGTGAGGCCTTTGTCCATATTAATAAAGAAAATAGAACGAAGTTTGAAGCAAAATCAAAGAAATGTACCTTTATTGGATATTGTGTTAATGATTTTGGTTATCGCTTATATGATTACGAAAATCACAAAATCATTAGGAGCAGAGATGTGATATTCAATGAAAAGGTCTTGTATAAGAGTCAGTTGCAGGAAAAGAAATAGGAAAGAGAAAACAAGGAATAAACAGTTCTTGATGAGATCACTGAAAAAGTAAAGGTGCTTGAAAATAATAATAATCAACAACCACAACAAAAACAGGCACCCCAAACACCTGAAAGTGGTGTTAGAAGATCTGCGAGGATAAGTATACCCCCTGAACGATACTCTCCTTCATTATATTATTTATTGTTGACTGATTCTGGTGAACTCGAATGTTATGAAGAAGCAATGTAGGTTGAAACCAGGAAGAAGTGGGAGCTAGCCATGGAAGAAGAGATGGACTCCTTAATGCATAACCAGACTTGGGACTTAGTCAGGTTGCATGCAAGTAAAACTACATTGCAGAATAAATGGGTTTACAAGCTAAAGGAAGAAGATGGAGGAAAATAGAGGTACAAATCTAGACTTGTGGTGAAGGGGTTTGCATAGAAGAAAGGTATTGATTTTGATGAAATATTTTCTCCTGTTGTTAAAATGACTTCAATCGGAACTATTTTAAGTCTAGTAGCAGTTGAAGATTTGCATCTTGAGCAGTTAGATGTACAGATAACCTTTCTCCATGGGGATTTGGAGGAAGAGATATAAATGCTTCAGCCACAAGGATATGAAGTGAAAGGGAAGGAGAAACTAGTGTGCAGGTTGAAGGAGAGCTTGTATGGCTTAAAACAGGCTCCAAGGCAGTGGTATCTAAAATTTGACAAGTTTATGTCTGAACAAGGTTATACTAGATGTCACTCTGATCATTGTGTTTATCTGAAAAGAAAAAATTTGATGCAGTATATTATATTGTTGTGTATGTGCGATGACATGCTGTTGTAGGGTCTAACATGACAGGAAATAAATGTGCTCCGAAAGAAAATTGGCAAATTTCATTTTGCAGTGGAAGAATTTGGGAGCTGCAAAACAAATCCTTGGTATGAGAATAACTAGAGACAGGAAAAAATGCAAATTAACATTGTCTCGGAATGAGTACATACAAAAGGTGTTGAAAAGATTTAATATGCACAATGCAAAACCAGTTAGTACACGTTTTGCTAGCCATTTCAAACTTAGTAAGGAAATGTGCCAAAGACCCAAGAAGACATGGATTATATGTCTAAAGTTCCATATGCATCAGCAGTTGGAAGCTTAATGTATGCAATGGTCTGCACAAGGCCTGATATTGCACATGCAGTGGGAGTTGTAAGCAGGTACATGAACAATCCAGGAGAGGAACATTGGATGGCAGTGAAATGGATTCTCAGATATTTGAAAGGTACCACAGATCAAGCATTATGCTTTGGTGGTTCAAACGTTTCTCTACAGGGATATGTTGAAGCAGATATGGCAGGGGACAGAGATAACAGGAGGAGCACTACAGGATATGTATTCATGTTGGTGGAACAGCTGTCAGTTGGGTTTCAAAAATCCAAAGTGTTGTTGCACCTTCAACAATAGAAGCAGAGTATGTTACTGCTACAGAGGCTAGTAAAGAAATGATCTGGTTACAAAGGTTTATGGGTGAATTGGGTAAGGAGCATGATAAGGGCACGTTATACAGTGATAGCCAAAGTGCCATTCATCTTGCAAAGAACTCAGCATTTCATTCCAGAACTAAACACATACAACTCAAGTACCATTTCATACGATCAGTGTTGGAAGATGGAGAGTTGAAGCTGGAAAAGATACACACTAGCCAGAACCCTGCAGATATGCTAACAAAAGTTGTAACCAAGGAGAAACTGAGAATATGCTTAGTTTCAGTTGGTCTTCAAGGATGACGATGAAGATGAGAAACAGCCAGGTCCAAAGAGGAGTCATTGTCCAGCAAATGGAGCAGCGGTGGAGTTGCTACAAATAGTCTCCAAGTGGGAGATTGTTGGGTGTGGAGCCTGATTATCTTCTATATTCAAAAGTACAACCACATTGGACCCCAGTTCAAAATGGGGGTGGCAACGCCGCCCGTAAAATATTCGCTGCAGGGGGGGCAGCGCCCCCGAAGCTAAAAACAACTGTAAAATTGCCTTGTAAAATTATAGTAATTTCTAGTCAATCTAGGCTGTTCATTAGGCGGATGATCTGACGGTAGAACTTATGTTTAGTTTAGGGTTTTTTGCCCTAGAAGGCAACCCCTCTCTTTGTATGAGGGTATTGTATTTGAGGCTGTGAGATAGATGTGTGTGTGTGTGAGCGAGAAACATAGAGGTGAGACTGTGACAGAAGGTAGAGGATATTACAGTGGATTTGCTGTAGGTTGTGTCTCTTCATTTTGTTGGATAATAGAAAGGAAGGACTGGCTGTTCGAGGTGGACGTAGCCCAAACTGGGTGAACCACGTATATCTGTGTCTCTCTTGTTTTCTGCGTTTTCTGTGTTTATATTTATGTATTATTTCATGTGTTCCATTGCTCCGTAATATATAATTTTCTAACAACTGGTATCAGAGCCGAAGGTCTATTTGGCTGATAAACTCGCAGGAAAGAAGGGTTCCTAGTTCGAGTGGGAGCAACGGCGGAAGATGGTAAGTTTAGGGTCGAGAAATTTAACGGCCAAAGCTTCTCGATGTGGAAGATGCAGATGGAAGATTATCTGTATCAGAAAGATCTATACCTACCATTGGGCGGAAAAACAAAGCAGCCGACGGATATAGACGATGAAAAATGGAACCTTCTCGATAGAAAGGCACTCGGAACAATACGGTTGTGCCTTGCAGCATCGGTCGCCTTCAACATTTCGAAGGAAACAA
>APFE030747942.1:0-12573 GCA_000404065.3 Pinus taeda | reverse complement strand
TGCAGTCAAGTCTGGGAAAATTTTAAGGACTATTAGGAGACTGCACCTTGGACCTATTAAAGAAATCTAGTTGCTCTGCTAGGTTGTAAACCATAGAAAGTAGCTAATACTGGTGAGTGGAATGACATGATGGATGCAGCATGATGGGTGCAACATTGGGTGTAGCTCAGTGATGGGAGCAACACTGTGATGAGAGAAGCTCATTGATTGAGTGCAGCATAGTGACAAGTGCGACATGATGATAAGGTGCAAAAATATGATGTGTGTAGCATGGTAATGAGGTCCAGAATGATGATTGAGTGCAACACAGTGAGGTGCGACACAGTGAGGAGCAGCATGGTGATGGAGTCACCTTGGATCTGTGGAAGCAATATGCCTTCTACTCAGCTCAGATTAGCTACTGCTTATGCTATCTTCTTAGAGAAGATCTTTGCTCTTATTTCGATAAGTCAACATGTTGACTTCTGATGTATATGTACTATCTCTCTCTCTCTACTGAACTATTAAAGAAAACTTATAAGAAGAATTGATCAAGGGTTTCCCCACATTGGGGTTTGTCCCGCTTAGCACCACATCTTGTGTCCTCTTGTCTTGGCTTGTCTTCTACGATTTATGTTTATGTTCTATCTGTTGTTTACTTCAATGTTGATGTGATTGCTAATCTAGAAAAGATATTAAGCTAACTATGCAAATTGAAATAAATTTCTCTAAGCATAGAACATACCTAAATTTAGCATGGTATCAGAGGTGAGGTCAAGACAAAGCCCAAACAAGAATGAAAGAGCAATCACCCAGATATTTGGGAAAGTACAAAAGGATCAATGGATTCCTCATCCATCATCAAATTCACCAAGGGTGAAGTCGAAGTAGAGAATCTTATCAGAATGGCACAGCGAAAGTCTCTGATGACCTAAAGATCACTTCAATGGGAAGTATGGTTCTAAGGGTGGAAAGAAAGTCAGATGGCTTATTTGCAATAAGCTCGGCCATTACGCAAAGGAGTGTCTGAATGGCAGGAACACATCACTTGATGATGATAACAATCATTCTAGGGACATATTCAATAATCAAAGGAATGATAGGTAATGTAGGTCATCAAGGAAATGACCGACTCTTCAGAGAAAGTAAGGAACCCTAGGTATGAAGAATTAAATGTTGTTATCTTGTATTGGCCCTCTCCTTTAGATTCTGTGGGAATCTAGCTTATTGATTATAGTGATTCAAGGCACTTCATTGGATGAAGGGTGCTCTCTTGAATTTGGTAAGAGATGGAAACAATTGTGGGATTATAATTGGAGCTGATGCCACCTATCTCAGAATGGTTGTGGGAAATGTTACCCCTCAATTGAATGAGGGTAACTTGATTCATTTAAAGAATCTCTTTTATGTACCTAATTACAAGAAGAACCTGGTGTCATTTTTGGCAATGGAAGTCAAAGGTGTTAGGGTGGCATTCATTGATGGAAAGGTACATGTTTGAAAATAGAATTTTCAAAGATGGTTTTTCTCATGGGTTCAGGGTTGGAAATTTGTATGAATTTGTAGGATGGTCCATTGGGGATCATGTCAAGTGACATATATCATCAATAACACCAGAGGTCTACTTATGGGGCCCTGCCCGAAGTGAGTCAGATGATGACAGAGATGCCTGAATTCAAGAAGAGCATGAAGGTACATATCTGAGATGTACCGAAGGAAAATCTTAGAAGGGGACCATTCCCCTGATGTAGTAGGTCCACAGGTTTGGAACAACTCGAGGAGCTTGAGATTCATGATCAGGCATCTCATGTATACAGGTGGAAGAAAGCCCTCTATGGATTGAAGTAAAACACCCCAAGCATAGTATGAGAGGATTGATAGTTGTCTGATGAAGCTGAGATTCACTAGGAGTGGAACCGATCCAAACCATTGCTCGAAGGTTGTGAATGATAGACCTCTCATATTGACACCTTCTAAGGACAACCTATTTCTGACAAGTGTAGACCGTCTCATTTGCAGAAGTAAGTGGGAGTTGGATTCTGGATGTTGTGTGATTGACATCATAAACCACATGTTCATATTTCCTTGATGCTTGTCACCCCCATCGGTGATTTTCAAAATTATTTTTAGTCATGCTTTCTTTTTATGTTAATTTTTTTTTTTGTTAAGCTTGGTATATCCTTCTTTTTCATTATAAATAAGAAAGCAAGTTACAACCACATAAATCTTGGTTAGGTGGTATCAACTTTCCCATCAAGAAATCATGTTTGTTGACCACCTAACTACATGATAAGCCATCCAGTAACAAAAATTACTTAGTCTATCAATCCAAGCTATATAAAATTGATTGTCATGTCCACAACCATATTTTATCTGTCTATATATATATATATATATGACAACAAACTATAAATTAAAATCTATTTGCATGAGAATTAATAAAATAATAACTAAGATCCAACATGCTAGTCCTCCTGCTTAGCGGATTCCAATGTAACCAGGGTTGGATCTTTTGCGTTGGATCCTAGCAGCTCAGTCCATGAGAATATGCATGGGAAATGTTTCTCAATACGACCTAGGTGACCATCCTAATTCTGCAATTGGAAATGCATCTTTTGAAAATCCTATTTGTAATTTGGACAATCCTTGAGAGTAGTCGTCCAAATTTGTTCCATGGCCTTTCCCAAGAGGCATTTCATAAGCCAATATAGATATAGGATCTACTTGTATTGCGTCCTTCATCCTCTGGTGTGTCCTAGATTTGGAACCAGGAGCTTCCAATACTCCATATCACCTATCTCCATGCTTGCTTGGTGATTTATATCCTCCTCCCATTCTGCTATGACCCATTTGATTTGCTCCTTGGTGCCATCTGCGTAAGCCGTTGTCTCTTCATGTATTAGGTTGACCATGAGTTTTCTTCCTCTTCATTTACCCATAGTGCTTAGCTCAACCTCAGCATCACTCCCCCGCAGTCTCTTTCCTCATCCCTTGCCCTTCGCAGCTTGACCCATTACCTCTTTGTCCCTGTACCTTCTAGCCAAATTATGTCGTTGGCTAGAAACTAGCCTCTATGCTCTTCTCATCCAAGGGTAGTTACCTTTTGATGACCCTGTTATGGGAACAAGAAACCATAATTTCCAAAACATTATTTTTTCTCCCAAAGGTTCTACCAATGCATCAAATCTTCCACCCATGATTCATTTGCATAACCCCTGAGCATAAGGAGACCCCACCCATGACTCCTAGGACGCCCTTGCATGACCCCTACCTTACAAAATCTTTGACCACCATCTTGGACTGACATGCATGGCCACCTACAGAGCCTGTAGCATAGAAGACAAGCCAACAGGAACCATGCCCCTCATCTGCTTTGCGCCTCACTGAATGGCCCTGTCCCCATTCCCCCTGACTTAACTTTAGCTTGAATTTACTCTGGCCATATTGGTAGCCCGACATCTGAACTGTGAACCCAAATTTTGCTAGCCACCCCCTTCCCTTTAGCCAACCAAGACTGTTTCTGGCCACTGTTCCATTCTTACCAATTCCCCAATTTTAGAAACCCTCATCCTGCGATAAACTCCCCGCTACTAACTCCACTCAGGGGCTTGGCACCTGCCCTCAAGACCAAGGTCTTCCAATTTTCCCCAATATTCTTAGAGTCTTTCGAGAATCAGAATTGTATTAAAATATAAAAACTTACAAACTCCCTACCCGTGACCCATGGGTTTTCCAAGTAGGTAAGAAACTGGAGTTCACTCGGGCATACTCCCTCCTGACCCAACCCAATAAGACCCATGCGAGAGAGTAGAATGCCGAAATGGAGTGACACCCATGCAAAACCAATGGAACTGGGATTATTCCTGTAGACTTTCGCCACCAAGCTAATCACCCCACCCAAATTTCTCTCACCCAAAAACTCCGTGCCCTTATGCAAACCCCAATTAGCAAACCAGACATAGGGAAGCATAATGGAGTATAGGTAGAACTAGTTAACATACCCGGTAACTAGCGGTTGGAGTTGTTGGGTCACCCTACCTTCCTGAAGCCTTGTCTCCACTTTTGTCATCATCACCTCTTCTCTTACAACCTCCGAGCTGTTATCCTTCTTTGCGGTCAGTAAACTTGGTTACATGCAATTGCCACCTTCCCTCGTCCCTCTTGCCTTAAACATGTCGACGACCACTGTGACCTATGATTCAAGCATGTAGGAGGTGGTGGCACCATTACTTGGTGCCCTTTTCATGATGGCAACCTTAATGGCTTTATCCGCCAACTCACACCCCTATCGGGATAATCATTTGTGTTTTTTAATTATTTTTAATAATATGGTTATTTTAATGTTAAATTTATTTTTAGTGATTGCTTTAATTACAAGTTTATGTTAGTCCATGGGGTCTTAAATAGATGGTGATAGGGTGTTGTATTAAGAAAATACTTGATGTGAAGTCAGTAGTTCAATTCCCCACCCCAATCGGGGTGATATATTGGACATGTTGAAGACGTAGTCCTACCAACCTTAAAAAAATAAAAATTAAGAATCCAAGATCTTATCTACTCTTAATGTCTCCCTACAAATGGTCGCTCCGACATCTTGGAAACCACGGTTTCCCCCAGAAGCTCTCCTTCCCAGTTCTCTCCTCCCCCTGTCAGTTTTCTTAAGCTAAATTTTGATGGGGCCTCTAAAGGGAATCTGGGAGATGCTACCATGGAGGCCTATTTAAAGATTCTTATAACCAGATTCTTCACTTTTATGAAGCTGATTGTGGCTTTTCCATTAATAATGAGGCTGAGTTCAATGATGTAAAACATGACCTTGTCATTGCATGAAGGGAAGGGTTCTGAAAGTTGGTGGTTGAAGGAGATTCTATCTTAGTGATTATTAAGAAATTGATTCATGGTACAAAATGGGAGAAGCTCAGTGAGAGTTGGCGGACAAAACGCTTGATCCAGGAGATTAGAAAAATCACCCCCTACTTTGAATACATTATCCCATTGCATGTTCTAATAACTGGTCACAAAGAAACCAACATTTTGGTCAATTGGGGATGTATGCACATGGGTTTGGCCCTTGATGACCAATGGATGAACAATTAGTATAGAGAGGAAATGGATCCCATTCTTAAAATCTTGGCTAAGGATGTTTGCCAAAACCAAGATCTGGAGGAGGATGGCCATAAAGGTCCCCAACCGGGTTGCGATACAGTGCATAATCCTTCTTGGGATTTGAGAAATGATTGATACAACCCTTGCAAGGCTGAAGGGCGGCCACCTCCCAAGCATCGCGTGTGTGAACATGCTAGTGGGATGGTAGAAAATGGTGGAATGTTAAATGTTGAAACGAGGAACTACGAAACTCATAAATTACAAGTGGAATAGGTGGTTCTCCTCCTGCCTACATTTTTCCTTCCTTGGTGATGGGTTCTAAGGAAAAGTGGTAGACGTTTGACTCTCTCATTTATGCTGGTTTGACCGGTTTAGCGGTGTTGTGTTCATATTAGGTCCAATCCCTCCTAGTTGTTGTCGTTCACAGATGGGTATGTTTTATTCTCTTTTCCCTTTCCTTGAGGACCGTGGCATGCTCAAAATACTGTCCACTGCAATGACAATAACAAGCTCTGTAATTTGAATGTTGGAGGTAATGGAAATGGGTGTTAATTTCCTTTGGCATTCTATTGTCTAGAATTGGCATGTATTTTCCATTCTGGGTTAATTATTGCATAGTGAAGGACTGCATAGACAATAGTAAAGGATATTCCCATGTTTTGTTCATCGTGAGCATAACATTGAAAGTACACATTATATATTTGATTTACTATGTATATGAGGTGGCCAGTAAAGGTTTTTGGCTTGCGGAGATGGTCTATGATATATACTATAGGAATTTTCAACAACCACTTCATATATCTTTGTATTTCAGCATTCTTGAGCATGGGGTGGAGGCCACCCTGGTTGATTTTCTACCTTTCTATTAGGCTATTCCAAAAATCAATTTGTTTCATGCTCCTCTTTAATGTTTCTACATCAGGTCCTTATAATCCGTGTTTACACTATGGGTGCATGTTCAAATAATGGTATTTGTTCTCAAACTACCCTATTTGTTGGCTTGTCTACAATTTGTGTAATTTGAAGGTAAACAAGTGGCCCACCCTTCCCCTGGTACTAGCTCGAATGATAATGGGGCAGAGGCTGGAAGACTGGTAAAAATTATAACAGGGGTTCCCCACAAGTTCTACCACCAAAGAGAAGTGGGCACAGGTCAGATGACCAAATTATACAGGAAGAGGTTCATGCTTATAATATTGGAACTTTAGCTCAGGTGAAACAATTGATATCGTCATGGGAATTTGATCTCAATTAGCGAGAAAAATATGAAGTGCAGGTGGAGGATTGGTGAGTTCTTGCTCCAGATCCTAGTCATACTTGTGGGCGCACCACATAGTACAAACAAACAATGCCCCTCTATTGTCTTATGAAGAGTCTTGTGGATAAATCCATCATGTCATCGTCAGTTGACTTTGGAAAAAGTGACTGAGGACTTCAGGAAATCCAGAAGAAATTGTAGCTTACTCAATTCCAAATCAAGTACCAGAATTTTCACCTTGGCTGTATAAAAAAACACATCCCATGCCTCCCCAAGTCTGAATTACCTGGATCGAGTGATAAGTACCCTGCCCCTATGAAGTCCTCTGGTGATGATTATTTTTTAGTTCTATTATGGATTTTTTTGTTGTTGAAATTTTGTATGTATATATCAGATGGTATCATATATTATAGCTATATAGATGAACATTGGTTTTTAGGCATTCAGTCCTATAAGGCCTTCTTTGACAGACTAAAGCTATTAAGATTTTGGATGGCTTATAATGAGTTTCAGTGGCCAACAAACCTAGTTTCGCAATGGGAAGGTTGAGGCCATTGAATGTCTTTCATGGATGTAACCTACTTTTGAAAATGAATGAATGAAGATGACCTACCAAGCTTACAAAAAAAAGTTTATGTTAAAAACAATATTAAGATGGAAAAATAATGAGCAAAGTATAAATATAATAACATATTTATATGGAATAGATTTTAAGTGTGACTTTGGATTTTTCGGTGGAATTCTTGAATGGGTGAAAAGCTTTATAACCAAATCTTGATTTATGTTGTTTAAACTAGTTTTTTTACTACATATATGGATTCAACACCCTCTGAGACACTTTGATTGTGAAAATTTCACCTCTCAAACTTTTGATTTCAATGAATCCTTCCGGATACAAATTACATCCAAAAATAAACCGAAAAACTTTCCAAAATGTGACACTCAAAAACTACTAGTATTTGGTCCATTATTCCTCTCGTCCATAATAGAACAAGTGAATTATGTCCCAGAACTGGTCATAGAAATTTCATAAACAAATGATCATTGCACAAGATATACCTTAGTCTAACTTAACTACAAAATGGCCTTGTGTTGTTTAAAATACTTTTTTGAATGTATAAATGGATTCAACACACTCAAAAAAATTCTATAGATTAAACAAACTAAACTCAAGTTTTTAAAAGTCTCCCTACAAAGGTTCTCGTGAGAACTAGTGATAACCAACTAGGTGTACAGTTAACCAAACTAACATGGTATGATGAGCATGTTGGAAGTAGTGCTTCCATGTAATGTGTGAGTTGTCATTGTGAAAGTAGTTAGTTTCATTTGTGTGAGTTGTAATAACTATCTAGACTTGTAGTTGTTAGTGATTTAGATACTATAAATATGTAACTCTTGAGATCGATAAAATATAATGGTGTGATTTGTGTTGTGTGTTCAATCTTTTTCTACTCTCTTCTATTTTTCTAATGGCCTCACTCCATCAAAGGAGGGCTAGGAAGATGTGACAGTCATAATAGAAGATTCTCTCTAAATAAATAGAATGTAAAATTAATAGAATAGGGTAGGAGAGTGTAATCTCTTCAATTTTCTTTTAAGAATAAAATGTTGTTGAGGGATTTGTCAGATCTGTATGTCTTTGTAAATACTTCTGCGATGACCCTATGTGTTACAATTGTAGTCAGCCAATAAGGAATTCCTTTCTCTTTATCTGTAACTTCAAGGATGGGCAATTAGATGATTGTAGTCAGCGGATACTGACATTTTTCTTCAGCCTCGAGGTTGAGGTGTGTGGGATATTAAGAAAATAGAACTTGGGGTCATCGCATAGCCTCTACCTTTGATAAATAAATAAAATGCAAATATGCCAAAGGGTCGGGATGCCAATTGAAAATCCTGGCGATGGAGATGCTAACAAGTATTTCTCGCAACCAGGAGGTCTGCGAGAGCATCAACATATATGGAGATTTTGATATAGAATTTTGTGGAGTTTTTATTTTAAGATATTGTTCAACAAATTTGATGTTGCATGCCCTCTTTAATGTACGTGTTCTCCCAAAGTGTTTTGCTGGCTAAAAATGTTTGGAACGGGGTATTTATCGGCCATTGCTATGATCTATGCCTCTGCAAGTTATTACGGTTTTCTGCAAGCTATTATAGATTTGCGCCAGGCTTTGGGAGATCCGACGGAGATCTGATGCTGTAGAATGTATGGGGATTACAACAACAACCGCAGTAGGAGCAGTGGTCTATTGCTGTCAGTAAATTTTGTGACTAAGAATTGTTGTGTGACCTACAAATAATGGAAGAGCAGTTCCAATCGCAGAGTGAGGGACATCTAAGGTTATATTTTCGCTGGTCATCGCACCAGGAAGAGAATGCACAGCTTGTAGAACTACGATGGGTGGAGGATGGAAAGGGAGTCTATAGTCAAACCCTGTGCAAGATTCCACGATATGACTCAGACGACCTTAAAAAATGGAGGAAGTCTCTCTCTGACGTTGAGGAAATAAATGGTTGTATCACGGTGTGAAGACAACTTCCTTGAGGAATTCTTCGACCTCTGCAACATTCACATGGAATTCAAAGAAAAACAACTTATCAAAGACGTTCTAGAAGGATTATGCATAGTTGGTCAAGTTTTGTGACCAATCCTGGAAAACTTAGTGGCTTTCTTCCTCAAAATGAAGAAGTTGAGCACCGTGGAGAAGTTGATAATGGTGTTTGTTCCTATATTATATTCAGCTTCAATATATTTGTGTGGCTTTGGTTTGATATTTAGTGGTAAATTGCTCGAGAAAGAGTTTTCTGAGAGTCTCTGAGATAATAGACACCATAAGGACCACAAGGGTAAATAAAATAAATTAAGCTTCATTTTTTTTAGAGTTTCAGCATTTTGCATTTTGAGTCCAGTTATGATAGTTAGAGTGGAAGCTATTGTGTTAAAATTCCTTTTTCATTAGGGTTTTATTCTTTAGATACATGTACAAAACTCTGAACAGAGAAAATGATCTGTTTTTGCTACAGGATCAAAAATTTGTTTGCTGAAGATAGAGATTTACACATGCACAGAGAACACTTGTATTCATTAAAAATACTGCTGTTACAAAATAAGATCTTCTTCTTCCTCCAACTGAGGGATTACACCAGTTCCAAAGAGAAATTTACTTTGTGTCTGCAACAGAGAGCAATACTCTTTTTTTCAAAAATATTAACGCACTGCTGTGTAAGAAAAACATATCATTCACTCATTGTTGCGTTACATTTCATATGCCAAAAAAAAAACATTACATTCACTGCACTACTGTGCATAAAAACATTTCATTTCAATGAACAACAAAAAAACATTCCCCTCACGCTGTGGCGCATCTCTTCTTCAACGAACAACTACACAAAATTTTTCCCCAAGCTGCTGCATGTTCTTACAATTTGCTGCGACACGTTTTTCATTACATTTTTCAATGAACAACTGACAAAAATTATACATTCGCACTGCTGTGTGTTTTTTTTTCCTTTCGCATTGCTGCAGTGAGTTTTTACATTGCAATACAATACAAAAAAGGGGTTGACCTTTTGTTTTACATCTACCAAAAAAATATTACACATGCGAAAAAAAAAAAAAACATTAAAATTAAAACATTTACCAACATTTACTGACCACAGGACATTTCATATTAATTTCATTTAGTTTCTTTACGGACAAAAACGATGGTTAACGAAACTTTCACTTCATGTTAAATCCTTATGCTGCAGGCTTGTACATGACCGTTGATTTAATCCGACGGTTGACTGCAATCCCCCGGAGGTAAAAATCACACGAACATTATGTGCCGCGGAAATGGTGGTTTTGAAACAATGTTATGGCCACATGTCGATCAGTGAATGTGATCGAAGCCCTCTGAGGAAAAACCATAATCGGCAAAAGGCAGAGTGGGGAAACCATGGCAGTTTTGGCATCACTGTTTAAAAGGCGGGTTCCGGAACAAAAATGTTGTTTGCAGTTGTTGCACGACAGTTGGAATTAATATTTCAACACTCTCCTTTAATTTCAACTGCTGGGTTATCAGTCATACCCAAACATTTCCTCAAAAACTCAAAATTTTTTTGTTCCAATGGTTTGGTCAGAATGTTTGCAACCTGCTCCTGAGTCCTGCAATGTTTTAAAATAATTTTTCCATTTTTCACGAATTCCCTGATGTAATGAAACCTTGTTTCAATGTGTTTCGTTCTCTTATAAAACACAAAATTCTTGGATAACGCAATAGCTGAGCATTTGTCACAAAAAATCACAATTCCTTTTGTTTGTTCTTGGCATAAACTCCTTAACGTTATTCTCATTCAAACTGCTTGACATGCTGCTGCTGTAGCTGCTACATATTCTGCCTTTGCTGTAGACAACGCTACAATAGGCTGTTTTTTAGAAGCCCATGAAATAGCTCCTGAACCCATGTGAAAGACATAACCGGATGTGCTTTTTTGATCATCTACACTTCCAGCCCAATCACTATGAGTGTATCCAATTAAATCGGAACATTCTAAAGTAGTATATAAAATGCCAAGCCTTTTAGTACCTTTAACATACCTCAGAATCCTTTTTTATGCCTGCCAGTGTGCTTCTTTTGGCCTCTCCATGAATCTAGAAATTAAACTAACATCATGCATTATATCTGGCCTAGTTGCAGTTAAATACATGAGGCTGCCAACTATGCTCTTGTACAAACTCGGATCAAAATCCTTGCTATTGTCCTCTTTGCTGACTTTTAATTCCATCACTATGGGAGTGATTGCTGCTTTGCACTCCTACATATTAAATCTTTCCAACACTTCATCTGCATATTTCTCTTGTGAGATAAAAATCCCATTCTCATTTTGTTCTACTTCTATTCCTAAGAAGTATCTCAGCAAACCAATGTCAGTCATTTCAAATTCTTCTTTCATGACTGTTTTGAAATTTTCAGTAAGATAATCATCATTACCTGTAAAAATAACATCATCAACATATAACACAACAATTAGAATTTTACCATCTTTTTCTTTGATGTAGAGGGTGGGTTCTCCCTCAAACTTTTCAAATCCTTTTTCCAGTAGATAAGAATCTACCCTATTTGTTACACTGAAATTTGTCACCATGACTATCTGCAGTTAATATGGCCCCATCAATAGTGATATTGTCCTCCTTGTCAAGCCTCATACCTCTGCTCTTCATGTCAAACTTCAAAAAGAGAGAAAGTCACTTAAAAACATGTTTATCTCTGGGTATGCAGGTTCTCTCTACCTTCCCTGCGTGTACACACTCCAAACACATGGTACCTGTGTACTTGTACGCTCTGTAAGCCAAAGGTTGGGTGCGTACCCTTGTAAAGGTCAAAAGGCGCGAGTTTCATCTTTAAAAAGTTACTTGTGGTCACTTCTAGAGCCTTCGAGAAGAGTGTTTGATGTGTATTGAGCGCCTCCAGATGGTTCATGCATCCCTATGATAGAGGAGCTTATCCCATCAAGAGAGGAGCTACCCCATCTAAAAGAGGGAGTATCCCATTGATGTTGGAACTGAATAACTTCCTCTAGAATACTATAAATACAGGCCTTGGGCCAAAGGAAGAGAGGTTGAAAGATGAACATTCTAAAGGGTAAATGCTGCTGGAATTAGGACTTCCATTGTTGACTTGTGAGGAGAGATCACTATCCTTCCTAGTTGCCATAGTGGGAGTGGGTAAGCTTGTCAAAGTAGAGGAAATCTCTTGCTGGACCCTGGGAGGAGCTTGCACAACACCAAGGCTCAGGTTGTAATGGTTCCTTTTTGTTTCCTTAATACAAATAAGTCCATTCTTCTCAATGATTTGTTGTTAATGAATTATTTCATGTACTCCTTGGTCTATGTGATGAATATGCTTTGTTTTATGATGAATATTCAGGTGTATGTAATCGTTTGCTTTGTTAGTGTATGCAGGTCTTAAAGTGAAGGAGGAGCTCATCTGGATCAGCAAGGCTGGACTGCTACAACAAGCGTTGGACCTAAGGTAAGATCGGAAAACACCTGATCTCTCATAGAATAATGTGTGTTTAGAGAAGGATTGCTCTTGTTTGGTTTGTTTGTCACTAGAGAGTCTTAGACTCCTAGGGAGGTTAGGTTTGTCCGCAAAAATAACTCTTTCCGCATTACAAATTGGCGACTCCACTGGGGAATCCATTGATGTGTTTGATTTTTCCTTTAATCATTGCTTTGATCTGAA